>JAOUZG010002851.1:12889219-12912201 GCA_026289955.1 Argiope argentata
AAAGATATTTAAAAAAACATAAATTAAAAAATATTTTAGTTTTCTTCTTGATTTGATGTGATTTCTTCGATTTTTGGAACTCCATTTAAGTACATCCTACATCTGATAAGAACTTTGGATAATTATCGGTCTAAAAAAGTTTCAAATTAATACTAGATTAACTTAGATAATATATAATAATTATTTTCTGAAAATTCAATTTTCTTAAAAACAAGAAATTCTTAGAAATTTGCTTGTTAGTGTTTTTATCCATGTCGGAATTCACAGACTGAAAAAAGCATTAAAATTGTTGTTTTACTATTTCAGATGGTATTAAAACGATTGATTTTCAGAAAAAGGAAAAAATTAAATTTAAAAATTCTTATTTTGATGGGAATCTGTTTTAATGTTCGTGAGAGTAGCGATGCGGGAAAAAAGTTCAGACACAATTTTTAAGACATCAAATTCAACTTTCTTCACTTCTTTTTTCGAAAATTTTCTAAAAGTATTATGTTATTATGCTAGAATAATACTTTTAGAATAGGAATTTTTTCCAGACGATTTTTTTTTCTGATAAAGTAGAATTTCTTAGAAAAAATGATGTAGATATCAGTCTGAAATTTATTTATTTGAAGTTTTCTTTTGTTATTGTACTTAAGTAGAATCTCAAATTTGTAAAGACATACTCTTTTATTCTTTTGATAATTACGTTAAGCTTTCTGTTCTTTTTTTTTTAATTTTTGCACACTATTTAGATGAAAAATGCTCATAATTACTATTTGAAAAATTTTGTTTGAATATGTGCTATGATATTACAATTTCATAACTTTCATTTTTGCTTTAGTTTTTGAAATCAAAATAAATTTTAAGGAAATTTTTAATTCCGAGAAACGAAAAAAGTTCATTCATTAACATTAATGGAAGCAAGCACAGCGCAAAATATGAATCTTTTATTCAAATAGGCGCCACTTCTGTTCTTCTTATTACATCTGAGCTTTTAAGGCCATTAAAGTTGTTGGGGAAAAGTTTCCCCCGTGCCGAAAGTTTTCTTAAAGAAATTACCGGATTTCGATAATTTCCAACTAATGCCTCGTAATGCAATTATTGATCGCTGTTGAGCATAAAATGCCGGAATTCCTTTTTATGAAATGGAGGGGCAAAAAAAAAAACGCACAAGATTTCGATATTCGAATATTATCATTGAATAACCAAACCGACAGGTTGAAGGAAAATGAGAATATTTTTTGTGGTCTCATAGATTTTAAATTAATTTTAAATTTTTTTATAGTCATAAAGCTTGTCGAAATTTTGAGGGCAATAATTAAGGCTCCTATCACATTTGTGAATACATTTTACATTATACTATTCAGATTTTATATGGAACGTTTGATTTTTAATTATTTCTTTTGTTTATTTCGTTACTTAACTACCATTTTTCAATTCATACGATTAGCTCATACTCTTCCTATATCTATATATATCTTATTCAAATGTCCAGTCGTTAATAAAATATTTTTTATTCACCCATTCAAGTTAAATTTTTTAAAACTTGTAGTGGATGACACTCGATGGTAATACAGTTGTTTCAAATATTAATTCATTAATTTTTTATTAATTAATAAAAAACTAACTTTCAAGCCAAAAAATCATTTCCCACTAGCCAAATAAGCAACGAATTCGTAAGTAACGACAAATGAGATTAGGCTTAACATGTTTTCGACCGATTATTTCAAACGATTGAAGAGCTCTTAATGCCTTTATTTCATTCTTGAAAAGATTGACTCTTTATGTATTCTTGAAAGAATTTATGTACGATTCTTTTTATTTTCTTAATATTTGATGCATTTAAAATTCAACTTTGTTAATTAATCAACTCTTCGGGTTCATTTTGAAAAAGAAAATTAGAAATTTCTAATCTGCATTGTGTTTCTGCAGAAAAATCAAGTATTTTGCATTGTCACAATTGGCTTTGAATCCTCAATTGGCGTTGAAAATTCAATTCAAGCATAATTTTTTGATCAATTATTTATAGTAATTTTTGTTTTCGGGACGAGATAGTGTTGTTTGGCTTGGCGTTGGATTCGCTTCCCTTGGGCTGCGAGTTCGAACACCATAATTGGATGGATAATGGAAAATTGAAAGGAAATTTATTTTATATTTTCCCCTTAATATCGTGATTCTGCCATGTTTATATACATATTATATTAATTGTAATCATTTGTTAATTATTGTATTAATAGTAATCATTTATTAAATTAACTAAAATAAATTTTTCTTTGTTGACCTAAGTAGGAATTGAAGTAGGAAGTAGGAATTTATTTTACTTGTTAACTATTATTTTAATTTCCATGATAATCATGATATTTTGTAAAATTACCAAGGGCAGATTTTATCACTCTTCCTCCACTGATTTCCATCAATAGATTTAAATTTGCGATGGCCCATTGCTTTTTTTAATGGCCTAAACCTTCAAAAAATTAATTTGTAATACATTTGATGATTTAGAAAAAATGTGAAATAAAAAGTAATGGATTGATATAGATTTATTTTCCCATTTTTTTTAGAATTGCAAATGTGGGCTACCGTGAAAAGCTGTCTGTTTTGTCTTGAAGGAATTCTATAGCTTGATAGATGAGGGGGTGTAAGGAAGTCACCACTTTGTCTCCTGCTGGAAGAGACACATGATCGAACAATGATATTCCTATCCAGCGGTGAGGCTATTCATACCATTGTGTTTCTCCCGTTCTTAGAATTTGAGATAGACAGATAAGGGATCACACGTGTTTTCGGCTCATTAAAGCAGTAAACCATGCCGAAATACCAGACGGGACTATTTCGTCTATGGACCACTCAGCTGGGAAGGGTTCCGATAACGGACAGCAGATGCTGTTTACGACCCGTTGAAGGAAGAACGCAGGTGTGAACAGCGGGTGACGGTGCTGATAAGGGGTGGATGTCTCAGAAATCTTCCCACGACATGGTGGCGCGAGTGGTAGTAGAATGATTGGACAACCGGCATCTCCAGCGCGCCAATATCAGGCTGAGAGGTGGAGCTTCGTGACCGCTAAAAAGGGATTCGAGAAGCAAAGGAGAGAAGAGGAAACAAGCTGATCCGGTGGACGAGACGAGCTGCGAGGAGTGCTGAGGTTTAAGAGACACCACGTGATCTCGAGTTGGTTGGAAAGATCTACCGGAAGTAATCCGTAGATCTCTGGAGCTACAGGCAGTAGCCGAATACGCAGACAGCTTGTAAATTCCCGGCATAGTTGTCGAACAGTCAATCCATTGTAAATATTTCCTGCATCTAACCTAGATGATGTGTTTTTTTTTGTGTGTAAAGCTGTAAATAAACCCTTTGTGTATAACACGCTACCATTTCATTTGACCCGCCCGTGGTCAAGTCGTTACAGGGGGGGATGATGCTTATGTTTATCTTCTACCAGGACCTCCCTGGGAGGGGCACCTCGAAATGAGGAAAAGATGCTTCCGTCATAGTGGTTGGATCTCCCCACACAGGGGAGTACACTCATAGGGTGAGAAATAGGCTCCTCAAATGGTAAGTACTTCTTACGGGAAGGGTTGTACCGTGACCTGCGTTGGTCATTAGGACTCAACCGCGGTTCTCGCCAGTGTTACTGTTGCGACAATCCGGTTATTCAGTTTTATGGTTTAAATCCAAACCAGGGTCGGAGACTCTGGTTTGACTTATCACCCACCAGCAGACACTTCAGATATGATGATAAGAAGCCTCCAGTGTGGTAAGTGGTTCTCGATACAATAATGGTCATAAATGGCGTGGGGTCAACTCCACCTACCGATGTTAAAATTAGCACCTGCACACAGAAACATTCGTCTACATATAAATTTAATGAAGACGAATGAATGTGTGCGTGAGAGAGATATTCATTTGCAACATGCCTTGAATGTTCTTTTGTTTCTTACACTAATAGTAAATGTAGTAAAATATGTTTAACACATTTATTCTAAATTGGTTTAAAATAAATATTTAATTTCTATGTTAAATAGAATAGGTATCATTGAAAAGACAATTTTTTAAATTTTGAAGATGATGTAAAAAATTTTTTTTTGTACTTTATATTTTGGAACTTTGTTGCGGCAAAACGCCAAAATAACGCTAAAATTCTTTTTAAAAAAACCAAGTTTGTTTGTTGTTAAGAAGTTTGTTTTTCCGTCTTTCAAAATATATCCATGCCAAGTTTGACGGTTCCACATTAAACGATCTCGATTCAAGAGCACCGCGTACGCACGAGTGGGCACACACACACACACACACACACACACACACACACACACACACACACACACACACACACACACACACAGAGAGAGAGAGAGAGAGAGAGAGAGAGAGAGAGAGAGAGAGAGAATTTGTATACAAAAAGAGATCCGAACTTCATACTCCATTTTTTTCACTGTAATTAGATTTAATACAAAACGCATCATACTATGCAAACAACACAAAATTGAAAGCAGGATCACTGTTTTATTTTTGCGGCAATTTTATAATTTCCAATAATTTTTGCGTTTAAAACTTATGCGAAAGAATTTGATGAAAATTTTTAAGAAAATAATAATTTAAGGTTCTCTGCTGAATTTCAAATTACTAACTACTCCAATATTCCGATTAACTTTGCTTCTCTTGGGAAAGTATTAAGTGTATGAAGATGAAATCCTGCTGAATAATAAAAAGTTCTTCTGAGTGTACAGAAAGGATTTGAAGCAGAACTACTCTTTTTCCAAAGATAGGGATATACTTACAGCAAGAGAAGTTGGGAAATAGTTTGTGACGATACATAGGATTTTATATCAGCTCCTGTGTTACTATAGCAACTATTACATATTTTTGAGATCCCCCGACTGTCTAGGTAATAATGGAAAGTGAGTAATTCATTTATGATATATTTACAAATCAAATTTTAGAAACGAATTAAATTTATGTCTTGTAACTTGGCATTATCACCATTTATTTGAATTTATCTTCAATTTATATATTCCAGAAAGGCTCATAAAAAGAACTGATTAATAACAAGTAATAAAAAAAATTAAATCAATTCCTATTTAGATCATCAAAGAAAATTTTTATTTTAGCTGCTTTTTATTAAATAATTACAATTGATAAAAATAATTAGTCAAGAAATTATACATAGCCTAAACCAAATCAAGTTCGTATCCGTTGAAAATATATCAGAACAGACTCAGAACACACCCAATCGGCGTTCAATTTTCAACGCCAGTTGAGGGAACAGAAATGCGTGAATTTTCTACGCCAGCTGGAGTAACACAATACAGACTAAAAATCTTTAATTTTCTTTATTGTGTATTATTTTAATTCAAAAGTATTTGAATATGAATCCCAAAAAAATTGACCAATTAACAATGTTTAATTTTAAACGTATCATACATTAAGAAAATAAACGGAATCGTTTGAAATAATCGGCCGAAAACGTGTTCAACCTAACCTCATTTGTTTGGTGAAAAAACAAACTGAATTTGTTACTTATTTGACGGTGAAGAAATGAAGATTTTTGGCGAGAAAGTTAGTTTTTAATTAATAAATAAAAAATTAATGAATCAATTCTTGAAAAAACTGTATTCAGATCAAATGTCTTCCACCACAAGTTGAAAAAATTCACTGAGTGGATGAAAATAATAGCCAGAAAACTACTTCAGCAATTATTTTTTTAGAAAGAAAATATATCTAAACTACTCAATTTCCTAAACTAAAATGTTATTAATTTCTTTAGAATTTCATTTTGTGTCTTTTTATTTATTCTATTGATTAAATAATTTTTCGTTACTTTTTTACAAAGACAAAATTAATTTTATTTCGCTTGAATTGTAAAGGAAAAAAGAAACCTTAAAAAGAGAAAAGGAATCCTATTTTGTAGATACGAAAACTAGCAATTGAGACAGCCTTCTTAACCATTTTCTCTCCATCTATTCCTTTCAATTCTTTTGTTTCAAATATCGTTTGTTTTCGGAGAAATTTCTTTTTGTTCTTGATGACCGCTATTTTCCATTTTCTTTCTTTCCATTCCATTTCCAGGTCTTCTTAAAAAAGGGAATAAGAAAGTAAAAGAGTTTTTTTTTGTTCTGCTAAAGAAAAGAAGTAAACTTTGATAAGATTTGGAAAGGTGATTCGAATTTGAGATGGAAAATAATCTCAAAGAAGGCTTCTGGATTCCACGTCTATTCCATATATTAAAGCAGGAGGGGAAAAGAAAGACATTGAAGTTCATCTGTTCTTATCAAAGTTTAAAGAACTGCATTCGGAATAATCCACTTTGGATTGGAACTGTAGAATACGAGCTTCCAAATTTTAACCAAAAAGCATTAAAAGAATTTCGTTTCATATTTTTGTAATTAATTTATTTCCCTCTAAAATGAAATAAATGAAATTCAGGAGAAAAAGGAAGATACAAGGAATAAACTTTAATGAGGTATATCATTATTAACATTATGAGTTTGAACATTATCATTTACAATTAAAAGCGGCGCTCTACGACGAATAAAAATATGGAAATGGATCCTACACATACAAATTATAAACACAGTTTAATCTCTTACTTTTATTTATAAATAAACGATAATGTCATTTTAAAGAGAATATTAGCAATGTATTATATCAGATGGTTGTTAAGGAAGGATTGTATTATTAACTTTGCTGACTATTATACTTTTTATTAGTTATACACTGACGACCCCCCCCCCCCAAATGGTACACCTGATTAATATCGTGTAGGGTCTCTGTCAGCCCGTATAAGTGCCGCAACACGACGTAGCATGACTCAAGTAAAGTCTGAAGTAGTACTTGAGAAAACTGGCCCCATGAATCCTGCAGGGCTGTCCTTAAATCCGTAAGATTACGAGGGGGTGAAGATCTTTGAACAGCACGTTGCAAGATTGAGCAAGTCCCAGATATGCTCAATAATGTTCACGCCTAGGGATTTTGGTGGTCAGAGGAAGTGTTTAAAGTCAGAAATGTGTTCCTGTAGTCTTTCTGTAGCAATTCTGGAGGAGTGGGGTGTCACATTGTCCTTCTGGAATTCTCCAAGTCCGTCGGAAGGCACAATGAACATAAAGGGGTTCAGGTGATCAGACAAGAGTCTTACGTACGAGTCGCCTGTCAGATTCTTATCTAGACGTATTCACTCCAATTGCACGCTCCTTACACAATCACAGAGCCTCCAACAGCTTGAACAGTCACCTGCTGACATGAAGGGTCCATGGAATCATGAGGTTGCCTCCATACCCGTATACGACCATCCACTCGATACCATTTGAAACGAGATTCGTCAGACCAGGTAAGGTGTTCCCAGTCCTTAACAGTCCAATGTTGGCACTGACGGGCCAAAGCGAGGAATAGAAATTTGTGTCGTACGGTTATCAAGGGTACAAGAGTGAGCCATTGGCTCCAAAAACCCATATCGATTTTGTTTCGTTGAATGGTTCTCCCGCTGACACTTGTTGATGGCCCAGCATTGAAATCTGCAGCAATTTGCGGAAGGGTTGCACTTCTGTCATGTTTAATAATTCTCGTCCTTGCTCCCATTCTTGAAAGATTCTTATCGACCGCAGTTTTGTCTTTGATTTGATGTTTTACCGGATTCCCGATATTCACGGTACACTCGTGAAATGGTCGTACGGGAAAGTCTCCATTTCATCGCTACCTCAGAGATGCTATGTCCCAACTCTCTTGCGCCGACTATCGTACCACGTTCAAACTCACTTAAATCTTTATAACCTGTCATTGTTGCAGCAGCAGCCAATCTAGTATCTGTGCCAAGCGCTTTTTCTCTTATATAGGCGCTGATGACCGCAGCGCTGTATTCTAATTGGTTCCATATTTCTTTTTTGCATGCGCATGCATAGACCAGTTTTTTTTTGGGGGGGGGGGCTCTTCAGTGTAGTTATTATTATAGTTTTAAAGTTATAAGGTTCATAGATTAGTCTAAATTGTAACATATTTTAGGGAAAAAAGTATTCAAAACTCTTCTCTAGATAGAATTTTGAGCCTATAAGTAATAAATTTAGCTTATAATAACATCTTAAATAAAAAAGGGGATTTTCAAAATTTGAATTAGATTTTAAACTAAAAACGGTCAAAACTTTTTGTATATATTTTCTTCATTATTACATCATATTATTGAGCAACAAAAACTTTTAAATCACTTACGATTAAAAAAAAATCATATTTTATTTTCATACATATCTATACTTTTTATAACTCTAATTTTAAATTTTTTTGATGCTATGTAATGAAAATTAATCATAAATTAATAAAACATATTTACTGATATTTATTCTCCATATTTTGATGCTCTATCTCAAAATTCCCTTTCATCTAATGCATTTATCCCATTATTTATTTATTTATTTGCTATTTTTAAACTCATAAAGGCCATTTTTTGGCAAGTTTTTCTTAATTACCTCAGAAAGTTATACCATTCTTCTGATGATGGAAAACAGAAACCCTAGAGATGCTCCTTCAAATTTTCAAGAGATGAAAAAACATGCGTGCTAATAAATTTGGACAATAAATTGGATGGGGAACATGTGGTGAAATTTGAAAAATAATATTGAGAAGTCGGAAAACCACCGAGCGCAAACACGTGTCATATGAAGTTCTGCCACAACTAGTGAGCTGCACCCATTGAAGTGTTTATTCCTTCAAGAGGGTCTTTTAATATAATTTTCTGTATACTACTACCCCTTGTAAAAAAGTTGTAAAACTTCTCTCCCCTTCTTCGAGACACATGTCTGAATATTATTACATCTGGTCAGCGGTGAGACGATTCTTTCCATTGGGGTTGCCTTTGTGATTCTCCCCCTTTGATGTTACCCTCTGGACTTGAATAGAGTCCAAATAATAAACCGCACATGCGATTTACGGCCCTTTGAAGAAAGAAATCGTGTCAAATCCTCCAGAAGTAAATATTTTCCTATGGATTATATGGACTTGAGTTCAGATAATAAGCCACACACACGTTTTACGGTTCTTTGAAGGAATAAATCTTGTCAAAACAACCAGATGTAAATATTTCGCTATTGTGGAGGGTCTGCTAAGGGGGCGGATGATTAGCAAAAATTCTCATGGTCAAATGCTGGCCACTGGAAATATTTCTGAAGAATTATTGGATGATCGGCATCTCCAGCGAACCAATGCGAAAACGAGAGGCGGAGTTTGACCGAGGATATAATGGAAGATTTTGTAAGGACGAGATGAGCCGAGAGGGGTTGGGATATGAGGAGCTGAGCTGAGGAGTTGGACAGTTGGAGAGATACCTCGCAATCTCGAGATCTACAGGAGATTTTTATTTGGAGAGAAGATTCGAGCTTTTTATTAAAGATCTACCCGAGGTATCGGTAGATCCCTTGAGCTACCCCTGAAGTAACCGGATGCGCCAACCGCCTGTTAGTTTTCCTTATGTTAGACGTGGAGCTGTTGACCCAGATGTAAATATTTACAAAAATATTAACCTAGATGAGGACGAGTTGTTGTTTTTTTATTGTATATAAGCTGCAAATAAAACATTTGTGTTTAAACGCTACCCGTTTAATTGATCGAACAGGATCAAGTCATTACACAAAATAGTGTGAGTTTGCCAGTTGTTTTCCGTGTTCTGGATATGCCGTATTAAACTGTATATCTTAAGATTTAAATTTTTTTTCTTATATTTTTGGAGTTTTACAATTGATTTTAACACAATTAATGAAGGTGCTTTTCACCCAAAATAAGTTTGCCATTATTGATATTTTTAAATTTTAAAATATATAGATGCCTACTTAAATTGTTCTTTCTTCATAGAATGTAGAACTTGCGTCCGAGAGTAAATGTTTTTGAGGGCATCGAATTTTTTTTTTTTTTTTTTAGATATGATTAGATTTTAAAGGGGTTGAAAGGAAAGAAAATTCTAGCAGAGTTGTCACTGGAAATTAAAAAAAAACATCTTAAGCGTAAATAATGCCGGAAACCAAGTTAACTCATTAAAACTTCTGTCTGAATGCATTGAAAAGAAGTAAAAAATTCTAAAATTTGACCTTTAAAAGACTAATATGACCTTTGCTTTATTACAACGAAAATTAAAACTGAAAAGAAGGAAATTGAGCATTTTCACATGATAAAAAAAATTCTCCATGCAGTATATAATAATGCAAACGATGTTGAATGCATTCTAAGGAATAATTAAAATTTCTTACAACAATAAGAGAATAACAGCTTATAATGAAAAGTTAATTATATATTTCTTTGTCCATTTACAGATACGGTGTTTAAGGTGAAGCTTGAAATGAAAGAAATCGAATTAAACAACAAAATGGCTTTTTTAAGCAAATGAATTTAAGAGAAACGTGTGCCAAATCATATCGCTTTTTCCATTTGATATATTTTTAGCATTGTTTTGATGTACGTGTAATAACTTAAGTAGTCAAATTGACTCTCAATATAACTTCTAATTATCTGACTCTGATGAGTGTTTTTATCTGTAAAGCGCCAAGTTGGATTTTTTTCTAGAACACTACAAAGGTGCTAATATTAACTCACTTATCATTCGTCCTCTCAAGTTCATGTTCATTTTTTCAAACTTGTAGGGGATAATATTTGGCATTAATACAGTTTTTTCGAACATTAATTAATTAATTTTTATTAAATTATCAAAAACTAACTTTCTCACCAAAACTCTTCTTTGCCGCATCGCCAAATAAGAAACGAATTCAATCCCCCCCACGTTAATGAGGTTAGGCTTATTATGTTTTCGACCGATTATTTCAAACGATTGTTTAGGGTTTCTTAATATTTGATGCATTTAAAATTAAACATTATTAATTACTCAATTTTTTGAATTCATTTTGAAATAATTCCGAATTAAAATAATATAGAATGAAGAAAATTGAAAATTTCTAATTCTTTTAGCGTTAACTAATCTATATTGCATTATAAAATTCACGTTTCTGCGTTGTCCTAACTGGCGTTGTAGTGTTTTCTGATTCTGTTCTAAATTATTTTCAACGGATACGAACTTGATTTTGTATTGGACTGGTATAATTTTTTGACCAATTATTTATATTTATTACAGTTATTTAATAAAAAGTAAATAAAATTTAAAAAAATTATTTGTTGATCTAAATAGGAGTTGCCTTTAAAATTTTTTTAAAATATTATTTGTCTTTTATTTCATTAATAAAAAGACATTAAATTATATATATTATTATCTGAATTATTTTTACTTATTTATAAACCAATTAAAATGGCAGCTGATTCGAATCTTTAAATATTTACATCATAACGCTGGAATGAAAATTCTATCTCTATATTTTTTCATTGGATATATGGAGGCAGTTTGTCTCCAACATTAAAATGAATGCATTTTGAAATAGTGACGCGTTTAATTAAATAAAACTTATTTTCCTTTATTAAATATGAAAAGCTTTCTATAAATGATATTTCTGCTTCCAATTATAAATACTCTTTATACATTGTGCTGTCTTTGGAAAAATAAAGAGTTCAAAGAATGATAATGAAATATCAGAAAAGAAACGGTCAAGATGTATTCTATATTTGAAACAAACATATATATACAATATATAGTATTTAAAGCAAAAACTAATTTAAAATTATAGCTAAAATTAATTTAAAATAAGAATAACTAAGACAGCTGTTATTAATATGTTGTATAAGATTATCGTAAACTTATTTTATTTTTAATATTAAATTTGATAAGAGGGCGGAAAAACATTTTGCCTCAAACCTTTATCACTTAATTCGCTATGCCACTTTCTCCGTTACTCATTAAAAATATTATCAGCCAAAATATTAAACTAAATTGATATTTTCTGATTTTTTTTGCTTTTATCCGTAGAGTCTTCTTACATCTTTAATAAACACGCCCATTCTCTTTATTTACGTAAACATCCATTAAGAATTTAAAAATTATCAGATAAAAAAGTGAAATGAAGAGCAATTTCATGATTGATAGAACTAAAATTATTTTTGATTCTTCAAAATCGTTTTCAGTACCGGGCAGACAAAAACGCATCTACAGAATACAGCCTCTCCAGTTTGCGGCAATGTTAGTGTCAAAATGATTAATGAAGCAATTTCGTTGACTGTGAGAATCTTTTTGTTGCCATCGCTTATTTTGTTTGGTATAAAAAAATCGTCTGATGTCTCTGTAATATTTCCCTCTGAACAACAAATCACGAGGCTCTTTATTTATCACGCGCTATTAAAGCTGAGATTGGGGGAAAATATAAATTATGAAGATGTCAGCGTCGAAAAGTAACAAGAATTAAACGAAGCAACTAAAAAAAAAAGGCTTAAGAAAGAAGGACTAATTGTCTTGTAGCAGTATGTGCAATGTGGCATGAAATTCTCTTTTTGTTAGAATAAACTATTTTTACTGTCAGGAATAGAACTTTGAAGTCGCATTTTTTTTTCTTTCAAAAAGTAGAAAACACAAAGGCAAGACATAGAAAACTTTTTTCTATCTAAATTTTTTTTTACAATAACAAAACTTGTTTTAACAACAAGAAATGAATGAGAAACAAAAATTGTTCAAAGTAATTTTGTGTAATAAAAAGAGTTTCTTTTACGAAACTTTCTCCAATTCTCTCTGATATAAGTCTGTAGTTCGGCAAGCATGGCATTGGCGAACTATAGTTAAAAAATAAAATGAAATCTCTGTTAAAGAGAATGTTTCGTTCTCGAATATGATTCGTAATGCGAGACATTAGTTAAACACGCCAATTTTTTTAACCATAAAAAAACCATGTTAATTTGAACAAAGAATGCCATTAAAAAAATACCGAAACAAAATAAAAATATTATTTAATATTTATAGCACATGTTTTTTTGCCAATATATATATATGTATATATAAAACTATACAAAATCAAACATGCGTAGTAAAAATTACTTTTTTACTTCAATATAAGATTTCATGCACGTTGAAAAATTACCATGTGTAACCATAACAATTTTAAAAAATCTGCTACCTCAAATTTTATGTTATGTGAGAACATTATTATTTTTAAGGCATTGTTTGTCTTAATTAATTTTAGTCATTAATCAATTAAACAGATTTGAACCAACACTGTGACTATGAGAATACGCATTCAACGATATATCAAAACTCGGGTACATGGTGGACATTCGTGCCGATTTGTAACGTTTTGTTGGCGATAAGTTGCCTAATGTAACAAACGTTTTACGATTTTCTAATAATCCTAAAAGTGGAAAACTGATGCCCCAGAGCGAAAAATTGACAATTTTCTGACAATTCTTGGCTTCAAAAATCTCAATCCAATATAAAAATATTTTAGAAACAACAAAAAATTTAACAACGTTGCCATTAACAAATTTTTAATTTAAAAATTAATTTTCAATTTTTTTAAAATTATTTTTTGGTAATAAATCGCCAAATGTGCCAACCTTTTGTATTATTTTCTAATAACCCTAAAAGCGAAAAATAGATGCCTCAATAGCGAGAAATCGTCAATTTGTTGCCTGCACATTTTGAGGCTACAAAAATCACAAATAAAACAATATCATTTTCTCGCATGATGATAAAAATATTCCTCTTTACTCAACGCTTCAAAAGTTGGCGAACATAAAAGACAGCATTATCATTCTCGTTTGTAGTGCACATCACTTCTGCCTTCTGTGGGTGATGCTTTGCTTGATATTTGATAGAATAATTTTCCATGCTTTCAACAGCTCCCCTTATTTCAATGGAAAGTAATTGCTCTGTTGCAACTATTATTACTTTCTTTCTTGAACAGATTTTGTTTTGTAATAAAATGGAAATTAAGAGAAGAAATCAAGCTACAATGGTTTCACAGGTGGTTTATGCCCAGAAAAGAAAGTAATTTACGGCTTTATTCCTAATCCAGAAACAAAAATGAGAAGATACCATCCACTGGTAATCCAAATTATATCAGGACATGGAAGATTTCCAGCATATTACCAAATATTATAAGAATGGAGAAAAATAAATGCATTTGTGGATGAATCGGTACTGTTTACCACTATTTAAAGGAATGTGCAGAAATCTCCTATCATAGAAAACATCTGCAAGTTGAAAACAATGACTTGAGTTCAGTACTGAGGGTACCAAGTAATCTTAGGACTCTGAAGGACATGATGTCAAAAATTGTCAGTTTTTTACCAACTGTTTGAAAGTTTTCAAATTTCTGTTGTTATGCAATGAGAATTTGGAGAATGTTATACAATGGGAATTTCGGCGAGATTTTCTTTTAGTGGTGGCCTTTTCCTTGTTTATTTTGAAGATGAGGAGGAATGACAGTTATTGACACCTTGTGGCCAATTACTTTGAAGAGAATGTCACCTTCACAGATCAGCAATGTAAGGATGGACTTCTTCTGTACAGCCAACCACCCCGCCACCAATGATCGTAGCAGTATCGACAGAATTTGTTGTGATCGACTGTGTAAGGATGGATTATCGTAAAGACAGCAGTTGTCCAACACAAATCCTGTCAATACTGCTACGTTCAGTGTTGGCGGGATGTTTGGCTGTACAGAAGAAGTAAGCTCTCTGGATTTCTTTTAAATTTAATGTTTCAAGTGACAGAAAGTTTGACATTTATAAAAATTAAAAAATATGTACATGTAATCAAGAAAATCTATTGCGGATTCAAATAACACTTCATACAAAGGTGTAGAACCTTTTCATATCTCTTATTATTTTTTTTCCCAAGAGATTGTTGGTCAGACTTTGCCTGAAAAGTGATCAGGATTACGTTTCCATCAAGGATATTGTTGTGATTTTGAGTTGGGACACATCTCTTCCATTGACTATAAATACTTCCTGTGGAAATGTTGATGTAATTTTAGTGGTGTACTTCTTGCTAGGTAGCTAGCTGTCTAAAGCAGCTAGGCAGAAAAAGATTCGTCAGCAAGTCAAACAAAATAAATCTTATTTTCGAAATTGCCAAAAAAAGGGCAAAAATACATAATATGAAGGATAAAATATTAAAATAATATTAACTCCTTATCACATACAATTAATCAGGTTTATGTACATTTCATTACTTTTATTTATTCTTATGAATATTTATAAAATTAATCATCTGGTTCAATAATATTCTGCAGAAGTGCGGAATAACCTAGAATTATAATAGGTAAATAAAAACCAGTATATATTTCTAAAAGTTAATAAACTAAATATATTATTTTTGTATTAATAATATCTTAAATCACACTTGTTTTAAAAATATTCTGAAATGTAAAATTAAATCCACCATCTCATTGAATGGGTACCTCATACTGTTCACTGCCAGGACCTTTAAAATGCTTAAATCACTTCTTGACTATATTCTTTTAATGCCAGACAATCTAAGATATCTTTAGAATGTGGTATTCAAAATGCCTCACAATATTATAAAGTTATCAAAGTAATAATAGAAAATATCTCATGCTAATAGAATAACCAATTGTAATTTCAACACAACATTAGGGTACGCTGGAAATGTAAAAATATTTAAAAATGTGATGGAAAGGATTTCAAGCCTTTTATCTGGAGATTCTTTTAACTTTTGAAGGCCATTGTTTTCTTATGCAAAAAGATAAATAGTTTAAGAGCACAACATCCAGTCACAATAATCCCTGCTTATAAGGTTTAATTCCGAGGTAACGGGTGACTGGTTATATTTTTTTAAAAAAAAGGATAGTCAACTAATAACCCTTAAGATTCCATTCAAAGGATTGATTTATATTTCGGTTGCCTAAGTAGAATGAGGATAACTTCTCTGTGGTCTATATTTTCATTGCTAAATTTCATTAAAAGTCATTTCTTTAACTATGCATAAAAGAAGTTATAAATATGCCTTTCTTTACTTCGATGTTTAACTTTAACTAATAATTATTATTCTATAGGTTGCTTTTAAAACCGAAGTGAAAATGAGGACCTATACGTTCTTTTTACCAATTCCTTCTCTTAGGTCTCATTCTTCCTATGTTCTTTGTTCAAATTTTCCATCGTTGATAAAATAATTTTTATTTATCCACTCAAGTTCAAATCCATTTTTTTAAACTTGTAGTGGAGGACACTCGATGTTAATAAAACTCATTCAAATATTTTTTTCATTCATTAAATTTAATTCATTTTTAATACTTTAAATAGAGTTTCAGCAGTTTGTAAGGAAAACTGAAATCGATAAGCAGTAGCTCAATCGGTGAAATGCGAGGATTTCAGTGTTTTTCAGGTGGAGGTGAAGAATGGGATTTCCAATTCTTGCGAAAATCAATCATTGTTTAATAATTTATTTATATTAATTGTAATTATTTAATAAGAAGTAACTAAAATATAATTTTTCTCTGATGTCCTAAGCACGAATTGAGTTTAAAAAAATATTACTTGTTTAATTAGCTATTGACATCAGAAGCGAAGTAATTTAGAAATAAAGTTATGAAAGGCAATTTAAAGCAAGCAAATGACATTTAAGAAGTATTTAAACATTTCCTTATGACTATTAACAAAATTCCGTATCAATTTATACGAAACGTGTTCATCAATTTACGATTTACAACTCATATACTCTAGGAATTAAATTTTATTATGCTGATGTGTATAAATTTGACATTTTATCCTATGTTCAGCAGGATTAAATTTATATGCATTCCAAAAAGGCTTAAATGAAATTGAATATATGTTTTTAAATGAAAAAGTAAGACAATTACATCACTTTTAATATTCCACAGGAATAAGCAAACAAAGCGGCATGACAACTTACGCTTCTATTGGTAGTGTGGGGCAGAGATCAGAGAACTGGATAGGTCAGGTCACTCATGTTTGAGGAAGCTGAGTAAATAGATGTTATGCACAAATCTCTTCTTGAAAGTGGACCATCTTACTTTTTTGGCTTTGCTTTTAAAAATAAATTGTTTTATTCACTTCGAAGCATCGGTGGTTCAGTGGTAGAATGCTCGCCTGCCACGCGGGCGGCCCGGGTTCGATTCCCGGCCGATGCAACTTTTGTTTTTCAAATGAGCACAAAGTTGATTTTTCATTTAAAAAAATTTAATTTTCAGAATAGTTTTATAGTTTGAAAAAGTTTTACTCTGTAAGAACGTACAAGGTCTCACATTTTGAATGACATACATTACAAATTGAAAATCCCTATGATTTCTATATTATTTTAAAATGTGATGATATACATTTGAATATTTTTTCAAGTACCTATACATGGTACAAAATGAAGTCTCCTGAAAGCGTCTGTAAATTGAAACCACAAAAACTCGAGAAAAATGGAATGGGTATTGAAGATATTAATACCACTTTGTGGAACAGTTAATGGGAAAAGTTTTAGTTCATTAAAGTTACATCAAAATAAAAAAACAAGAGATTTATAATTCCGATTTTAACTGATCCACGCATGCACGAAAACCTCAAATTGCGCATATGCAAAAAGCAAGAGCTGTGGTATGCATATGCGATACATTTCTTAATTTGTCTGACTCTAAACAGCGATTCAAAACTTATTATGCCTCCCCCCCAAAGGAAATTCAAACTTGGCCCGGAAGAGGAAAGAAACGTTCAATTAGCGAATATCAGAGAAATGATGTCCACACTAAGGGAAGGAAAGTGTTTTGGTGAGCGAAATAACCATCTTTCTTTAAATCGCTCTTCAACTGAATCGTGGAGATAGAATGAGTCTCCTGAGGAGAGAAATGATCGCCTGTATTTTGTCGACTTACATATCGCCTTTTTACCTTTTTAACTGTTTAAATATTTCCGAATATGTACTATAAAAATTGTTTTGTAGCCATTTTTGATAACTTCTAAATATGTTTTTATGTTTGTTTGATGCCGCGTGCTATGCTCATGCTATATTGGGTAGCGGCTAGATTTAAGTTTAAAGCTAATTTTTTTTTCTTAGATGCTACGCTACGAGCAATGCCGTGCGGGTACTTTTAGTGTGTACATATTTTAATAATATCCATTAATTCAAAACAAGATTTGTTACATTTCATCTCCCTGTACTTGTTGCCATTTTTTAAAAAGAATTGTCACCTAAAGGTGTTGATGAAATTGAATTTTATTGGCGAACTATTTCTACCGGAAGATTAATAACACTATTAATAAACTCTTCATTAAAGAGTAATTTATTTAAATTTTCTCTAAATGTTGCTACTTTTCTGCATATTATGTTGGCACTGTGAAATATCACCTCATTAGCAGAAGTAATGTACCCGTAATTTAAAATAAAGTTAAAAATTGAAATCTGCTTAATTTATCTGTGAGATACAAATTCATCAAAAAACTAAATAATGAGTATATTATCAAAAACTCTTAATGTAGTTAAAAGTCTTTTACAATTACAATTTAGTCACAGTATATGCATTTCTATATTCTTCGCCTCATTCTAGAAAACTGGGCCGAATTCAAGTGCCGAAGCATAGTGTCTTTATTATTTATGACAGTATAAAGAATACTGTTGACCATCAAAGCGCTGAAGTTAATTAAATATTCAATTCATTATAAATTGACATAACTTTTTCTACAGTAATCATGAAAAATTATTTTATATCATCTTAATATTGCTAAAACTTTATCTTTTCAATTATATAATTTCTTTGAAAGCAAGTTTTATTAATGTGTCCAAAATTTGATAAATGCTTGAATACATGCAAACGATTTCGAAGTAAGAAAATTCATAGAAATTGTTTATTAGCATCGTAGCATCTACAAATTAACGTTTTCTTCGTCTCTAGTCTTCTAGTTTTTCCTTTCAATTAAGAAAAAAAAATCAGACATGACAGTATTTATATCCTGAGCATACCGGGTATATCAGAAAGTATTCCATAAAGTTTATAAAAAAATGGAACAAGAAAATTTATTTTAATCTTATTTCAGAAATTCGTATGAAAATTTAAATTTAATAAGTTTTATTATCCAATTATTTTTTATTTACCTTACTAGCAATTCCTTGAGTAATCAAAAGTAAACTTTATAGATTATTTATTTATTTATAATTCTTAGTGGTCTGTAAGGCCTAAAAGGCTTAATTTAAGTAATATACTAAATATTAAATTTTAGAATATTATTTAGATGTATTAAAATTGTTGCAAAGCCCCTCCGACTCATTTATTCTTGTTGGCCCTATATCTCTAAAATAAAGAAAAGTATTAGTCTCAGATTTTCCAATCCGAAATTTTTCCGTTATAAGTTTCAGTTATTTATTATTTTTCAGATCTTACTGGAAACTGAAGCTTGCTTAGAATTGATCAAGGATACTGGTATAGTTACATTGAAAGTTCAAATTTGTATTAATCAAACTGACTGAAATAAACAGTGCATTACTGGTAAGGCAAGTATTGGGGATGTTGGTCATATCGATGACAGGGCATATATCTCATGGGGAAGGAAATTTGAATTATAGCCTGTAATAGACATTAGTACTCAAACATAGTTCCCACTAGAGGATTCAGTTAACCCTGGATTCTATGGCGGGGTGGGAGTATGCTTTTCAAAAAATTATCTTGATTTTAAAATTTACTTTTATTCATGTAGCAGCGATAATGGAATTTATTTTATTTTATTTTATTAGGAAGTACGTCCTTGCATAATCTAATAATTAATACTTTATCATAGTAGCTGTAAAATATGCTTTTAAAAATTTGTACAAGTTCATTTACTGTTCATAATATATTTTTAAATCTTTCATACACACCTATGTTTTTAAAATAATATAAAATAATAATGTTCAGACGATGTTTCTTAAGTAGGTGTAAATTGAACTATCATGCTAAATAACCCAATTTCTTTTATTCTCAATTAATTTCTCTTCTATTTCTTTTCTATTTGAAACTAATCAAGAACCAGAGGCAAACTATTTCTGTCGTCAAGTAATCTCTATATGGAGGCCGGGAAAAAGTTCTTTCCGATTTTATAAGTAAAAATTAGAAGAAAAAAAATATTGGTGTAATCAATTGCAAATTTTACATTTTTGCAAAAAAAAAAGTAATAAAATACCTTGTATTGAGGAAAAAAGTTGAATTAACTATTAATTTTAATTGAAATTTTGAAATCGCCCTTTCTTATAGAATAGGATACCCAGTGTACTTCTTCTACGAACATCATGTCAAAATGATAAATAATTAGATAAAAAAAACAATTACGGTTGCCCCTAATTGCTTTAGGATTTCAGCTACATTTCTTGGATTGCTGATGGATTTTTTAAAAACACGGACACACAAAGGCTTTAAACGCAGATCATTATCTCCAGTTAGGTTTTAAAATAGTGATACTAGTTAAAAAAATTCTATTTAAAATTGCTTTCTTAAGCTTTGAAACAGAAATGACACTTAATGTTAAAATACAAAAATGTCCAAAATAATAATTTTTTATTTCTATTCTACTATTTCAGACTTTCACTAAAAATCGCTTTTAACTTTACCTAACGGATTATATTTCACGTTGGTAAAATTACGTTACCATTTGTTAGTAATTTGATATCTTTTTGTTAAAAGTAGAAAATGATTCTCATTTTCAATTTCCCATTTAATTCTCCATATTTTGAGAGATCTTAAAAAATATAACATCCCAAAGAAAATAAAGGCCTTTTTTTGAAATCATCAATTAAAACAATTTCGGATAATTAAGATTTAAAGTCATTAAGATAGATTTTCAATATACCGATAATATTTAAGATGCATTTAAAGATTTCTTCATAGCTCTTTAGAATGTTAATCCCTTGAAATTCGTTTTAAACTTTGCATTATATGCTTCAGAAAATCCGGCATTATTTTTGACCATACCATATGCATGTTTAAAGGATTAAAATGTGTTTCGTAGTTGTTTACAATCAAATCAATGAAGGATGATCAATGCTAAATTTTAACTTGAAATTCTAAACTATTTGAAATAAGGATCCTATATAAATCCATTCAAATTCTAAATTATGTATAGTATATATTTTATACTGGTATCTTAGACAATTCTTTATGGAACTCTCTAAAAAGTGGGAATCCCAAACTATAGCGAGAGTAATTTATTCATACTGGATGAGATATATTATTTTAATTTAAGGCGACCAGGGCAATTTCACCTTAGCAATTTGAAATTTTACAGGCATTAAGAGTAACACTATAGGAAATGACACACAAAATTTTAAAACATTATATTAATTTATTTATGTTGGAGTTAATGTAATATAATATTAGTGATAACTAAATTTAATGAAAATTCGCCCAGGCTCTCCAAATTTGTTCGAAAGCACTCCAATTTTTATTATTATTTACTCTAACCCTTTTGAAACAAAAGTTGGGATTAATTTTAAAGTTTCAGTACAAAATATCATTATTAACTAATGTAATAACCCAAAACTAACGTTTTTTTTTAAAGTTCAAGTAGTAAAGTAAAAGTTTAATTGGAGCGCTTTCGAACAAATTTGGAGAGCCTGGGACATTTTCATTAAATTTAATTATCACTAATATTATATTACATTAACTCCAACATAAATAAATTAATATAATGTTTTAAAATTTTGTGTGTCATTTCCTATAGTGTTACTCTTAATGCCTGTAAAATTTCGAATTGCTAAGGTGAAAATTGTAAAAATTCGCTTTATAAAAGTCCCTGGTGGCCTTAAGATAAAAAGGGTTTGCTATCTGTTTTTTTTCCTTTCAAATATTGCATTGAACTAATAACTAAATAAATAATACTCTAAAAAACTGATAAAAGAACTAATAAAGGGTAGCAAAACCACCAGTCACGCTCCGTTCAGCAGTATGCGGCAAAGGTGACTAGAGTTCAACAGGTGAGCTGTTGATCTTTGGGGCAGCTACATAAACAGATACTGCTTACGAATCGTCTTGGAATTCGGTCATCTTATTCTTTGGTTATTATTTTTAAAACTTAAAGGAAAAATATGTTTCGAAGCATCGGTGGTTCAGTGGTAGAATGCTCGCCTGCCACGCGGGCGGCCCGGGTTCGATTCCCGGCCGATGCAGTATTTTTTTTTTCTTGACAAATCAATGTGGACATTCGCCAAAAATCACATTTATAACATAATATTGATAATTGGAATATTTACAGTTGATTTAGCTTTTTTACTATTGATTATTTATGGATCCAGATCAAAACTCCCTGTTGGCTCAGTTGTAGTATCCCTATTTCAGTGCTGGAGGTTTGAGACTGCTTAATATGATACAACACGTCAATTATCTGGGCACTAGTTCTTGAAAATAACTAAAGATATATTTGTGAGTTCGAACCCTTCAGCCGAAGGCTTTTCGGTTGTGTGGTGGCTGACGTACGTTAAATTTGCTGTGACCACACAGTTCTCCATGTCGAGAGTAATACTGCTTGGGGTACTGGGACAGAGCTGATCGTTCTCTGTTCCAGATCTAAATTACGATCTGTGGGGAAATGAATGAAATGCGTGAATGAAGTCCTCTCCGTAAAAAGGGTTGTGACGTGTGTGAGCAAGCAATCCGACCTCTGGTCTCGGGTGTTCATGGTCCATACCCTCAGGAGATACCCTCTTACCAGTAAAAAGCGGAACACGAAAAAACAACAACTAAAGACATATTTAATCCGTTATCTGGGGACAATCCTAGTGTAGCTTTGTTGAACTAGTTTAATTTTTTTTCTTGTCAACTGAAGTTGATTCAAAACTAAGTAAATATCGTGATATGCCATTACCACGTGGTACACATTTGTACAGTCTCTCAAAAAATTATTGGGACACACTAGAAGTTCACATATTTTTATCATAATAATCATAATGTTTTACTTAAATGTACTACAGGAGTCAAAACAAAGAAATGCATACTATTCTGACATAAACCAATCATAATAATTTAAACAAAATTCTCATATTAATGTAATTATTGTTATAATCTGTATGTATCTTTACTTATAATAAAGCTTAGTGTGTGTGTGTGTGCGTGTGCGTGTGTGTGTGCGTGTGCGTGTGTGTGTGTGTGTGTGTGTGTGTGTGTGTGTGTGTGTGTGTGTG
>JAOUZG010002851.1:12920474-12932603 GCA_026289955.1 Argiope argentata
GATGAATCACCCAGAGTGTCATCTCCAGGCAATGGTAACGATGAATCGCCCAGAGTGTCATCTCCAGGCAATGGCAACGATTCCAAGATGGTGGAAATGTGACCAGATGTTGCAGCGCAGATTACGCCCGAGTTACAACGCCGAATGAGGATCGGTATTTGGCAGTTACTGCCAAAAGAAACAGATGGAGCACAGCATCAGATCTGTCTCGTCAGCTCTCTTCAGCCAATGGTACGACAGTTTCAAGGCAGATAGTGAACACACGCTTAGGGCAGATTGGTCTATGCGCTCGTAGGCCTGTCAGATGTGTTCCACTTACTGCAACTCACTGTCACTTGCAGTTAGTCTGGAGTAGAGAGCGTGGGGTTTTCCAACTTGTGTGAGGTTTTCCAACGAGTCCAGGTTTAGCTTGCAGTCTGACTCTAGTCGGGCTTTCATATGGAGAGTGCTAAGTACCCGCTACCACCAAGAAAAGATCATTGAACGACACCACTACGATGGTGCAGGATTGCTCGTTTGGGGAGAAATTATTATGTATTACAGAACTGATCTGCATGCTCAAATTGGAACCGTGATAGGCCAAATCTACCGGGATTTTGTTCTGAAACATGCAAGTTTGTTTCAGGTTGCCAAGGGCACAGAATTCGTGTTTATGGATCCCAATGCCCTTTCTCAGAGTGCAAACACTGTAAACGAATACCTTCGATCGGAAGATATCACCCTTATTAAGTGGGCAACGTTCTCTCCGGACTTGAATCCAGTAGGGAATGTGTGGGACATACTTGGCCGGCAAATTGTAGCCCATCAATCACCTCCTACATATCCATCGGAACTTTGGAGGGCATTTCTTGATGAGGTGTAATGTTGCTTGTTCTTGGAAGCGTGCGAATCATCACTCCTGTTTTATACCTCCTTTGGTTGCACTTATTATGCCTGTAGTTGCGCATGCGCCTGGGAGAATTATAATCCTGCAATGAAGGCCGTAATGAGATTTGAAGAGACGTTGAAGAAGTAGTATTGTAATTGTATCGAAAGGTGCTGTGATATTTATCTCTGTTATGTATCATTAAAATATCTTAAAGCCCACAACAGCCTTTTTATTCCTGGATAATCTGAGTGGTTTAAGTATTAAGTATTAAGTGGATACCACATGTAATATTCCCCAAAATCAGATTAATAATTTGATACTCAACATGCCTAGGTTTTTTTACGGACTGAGAGTCTCTATGTTTTAACTATCATACCAACCATGTAAGATTGGTCTTTGTAAAAAGTTTTTTTTTTTGTAATTTACTTTATGGAGGGAAAAATATTAATGATATCAAACATATGGTTAAATCTTTTTCTCTTTACCTTTTGTTTAATGAATAGGCTTTACAAATAAGTCACATTTGTTTCGCTTCTGACTCTTCCTTTTCCTGAACATACATAATTTTTCATTTATGAACATTAGGGTGATATCGTTACATTGTGCGTCAATATATAATCTAGATGCTAAAGCTATGAAATGTATCGTTGTAAAATGCACTTATAACTAGTTGCAAAAACTTACTAATTCTTTACATTTTCTTAATTTTTTTTCTGTCCAGACCTATACTTTTCGGGAGCACGAGACATAAATTGAACTCTTTCAGGCTAAATAATGATTCCTTCTATTCCTAATTTCCTTTTCACTTAAAATATAGCCAAAAACCTAAGAGCCTAACGACTATTCCTGTCGTTAATTAAAATCAATGTTAAGATCGATAAGTGTCCAAACCGTTGTTATTGGATTAAAATTAGAAAAAAAAAGGGTTTAGCTAATTGTAAATTTTAAAGTTTTGTAATTTATTTTTGCAATAATATTCCTTGAAGTTGTTCAGAATAAAACATCAAATTCTTGATTAATTTTAAATTAAAATTTTTGTTGATACCTATACCTATAAAGTGAGAAATTTGTTATAGATAGTTAAGAACGATTTTTTTTTTTGTATCATGCATCCTACAATTATGTTAAAGCTATTATGTTAAATTAACGACTAAGTAGACAAAAAACTGTTACAACTTTAATAAAGATTAAAATGAAATCTTCTTTGCATATTCAGGGTATCATGTCAGAACAACATTTTTTGAACTGCCAAACACCACATGCTCGTGCAAGTTAAATTGTATTTTTATTCATTTCAATTGTTTCATTGAATTAGTGACTTTAGTATTGCAAACGATTGAAAAACTTTTGTCTCGCATTTATGGTTTTAAAAAATATCACATTTACTATTTATTTCATTTCATATAATCAAGCGCTCAAAATGGCAGTTTTATTTGCTGTAGTTATTAACTTATTTTTTTAAATCAGAGCCTTTGTAAATGCAATGGCAACGCGTCATGAAAAGTTGATTTTTTTAGATGCTCGTGCAGATTATAAAATTTTTATTTGCATGATTTTTCACCTACGGATTAAAATTTTTATTTTTTGCCAACGGATTTTTGTTGACGCCAAAAACCTCATCCAAAAACAACATTACGTTCTAATATGATGATAAGGCTAAGCTCCTGACATTTTGCATTGGCTTTAAATGTATATCAGATTCACCCTTTGGTTTTAAAACAGAGTATTCCTATCAAATGAAAAAAATTAACATCTACTAAAATATTCATATTATTTGTAATAGATAAAACACGTAATTTTAACACACAAAATTGTCCCTATTTATTTTCTATATCTATTCTATTAGCTCTGAAATTTGCTAAAAATCGCCATTAAACGATTTAGGGAAGGCATTGACAAAATTATTTGTTTAGTAATAATATACTACTCGGCTGTTAAAATTAATTTAAAAGAATTTTCACTAACAATCCCAAGTTTAACTTTCGCCCATGAAAAACATAGCATCTGAAAGAAAATTAAAGCATTTTTTAATAAACAGCTAAGAACAGTTGTAAAATAATGTAAAAGTGGAAATAGCAATTTTAAGCGAGAGGTTTATGTTTAGGAGGCTTTTAAATATTTCTTTAGAACTAGTAAGAAAATTCTGTAGCAATTTGCCTGATTAATTGCGGTATTAATTTTGCAATAATTCTATTCAATACAGAGATTATTTTGGACTATATAGTATCGTTGAATTGTGAATAGATATTTCTGACTTTGCAGTGATTGTTTACATCTTATACATGTCATGCAATTGCTCACAATATAATCTATCATTTTTCCCCTTTTCATATATAATAAGCACAATTATAAGTTCAGCCCATAGTCACCATTTGTTTAAGAATTCTTGTCCACTCCATTAAATTTGGTTATTGCTGCACCTAAACATTTAATGTCATCGTGTAGGATTTGACACCGATGGGATGCTCTCTGGAGATCTCTGGATGGTTTGTCATCTGCTTCTTTCTTTTTGTTCTTTCTTTCTTCTTTCCATCCAACTGATTAGCTCTTCCAACTGGTTAGATAACTTAGTGTTAACATGCATCAGGGGCCCAGAATGGTGTTATGTTATGTATGAACTTTACATTAAATCAGTTGTTTAATAGAATGATTTACGAATTTTTTTGTAATCAAATCAATGTAGAGATCAATTTTCGATTTTGACATGACGAGGCTCCAAATCCTTTGAGGTAAAGATCTTTTATAACTTCATTTAAGTTGTGCGTTTATTGTATGTGACAGTTGTTCGCTTGGCCAATTATTTTTAAATAATCTTCAAAAAAAGAAGAAGAAAAAAGGATGCCCTAAGCCATAGTTTGTGCAACTTCTAAATCTTGTATGATACTGTTACAAGCGGGCGTGCGGCACGAAAACTCGCCAAGGTTGGCCACGTTTGGCGAGGAGCCTCGCGCCAGCTTGATTGGTTTGGCGAAAGGAATAATCTAGTAGCCGCTAGATTGTTCGCGTTGTTTTGAGAATTTCCACGAGATTCAGGTGCACGCGCTTCTCGGCTATATAAGGACGAATAGCCGGCGTGAGTTAGTTAGTTGCTATAGTGATTTGATCGAGTTAGTGGAGAGTTTGCTCTGAGATAAAAAGCGTCTCGCTGGACTAAAGGATTAGTGAGCTGTGTTTGCGTTTGCTGTTAACGCTGTGTTATTGAGCTCGCTGCTGCTGTGCTATACTATAGCTGTTTTTCAAACTGTGTTATTGTGCGTAAGACTTTCTTTTACGCTGTAAGTGACTGTTGACTGCTGAATTGTACTTATCTAAAATTTGTTACTCTATCAATTATCCTGTAAATAACTGTAAATAGCTGTAAATAAATTTGTTTGTGCTGTCTTCAACTAAAGTCCATTCAATCCGAACCCGCTAAGCATAAAAACGTAACAATACACATATACTTTTTAATATAAGAAGGAAAGAATCAGATGCATCCTTTCAAACATTCCATTGGACTATATTCCATTTTATTAACACAGCATCTAGAATAAGTCACACTTCGCAAGCGCTGTGGGGCAAAGGTGAGAGAGTTCAACAGGTTGGTGAATTTTACGGCAGTTATATAAATAGATACTCTGCACGATTCATCTTGAAAGTCGGTCATCTTATTTCTTGGTTATGGTTTTTAAAACTTAACGGAAAAATGCGTTTCGAAGCATCGGTGGTTCAGTGGTAGAATGCTCGCCTGCCACGCGGGCGGCCCGGGTTCGATTCCCGGCCGATGCAGTTTTTATTTTCTTTTAAAGGTAACGTGAACTTTATTTAAAAAATTTCATTAATTATATTGTTTTAATAATCAGAATTTTTACAATTGATTTATCCTTTTTTTATTCAGTATTTATTGACAGTGATGAAATGGACTTGTTGGTTGATTTGCCGGACTTCTATTTCAGTGATTTAGGGCTGAAACTCAAATTCTCAAAGCACTTCAATTATTTTTGAAAATTGCTTTGAGATCACAGATATATTTTGTCGACTGAATACAAACCTGTTTTTGGTTTGTTATATAAATTATTCAGTTTTATTTCTTGACAACTAAAGACGATTCAAAACTAAGAAATCCGTCACAAAGCTAGCGCGATCTTGTACCTGGAGAAACCAAAATGAAAAATGTGACGAAATTTGAAAAGTAAAGCGAAGAATTTTTCATTCCTTGCATTATATCTTTGTTATCTCTTATCTTTAGTGCGTTTTATTGGGGGAAAAGATATTTTTTTATTAACTTCAAAATTTAAGGGAAAAAAAGCCCCCTGAAAGTTAAACTACTGTATGTATTGAAAATTATCGGCGAATATATCATTGTTCTTAATAAAAAAATTAATACCTCTTCAATATCTCAGAAATGAAGGATTCATTTTTACATGATTGGGCTATATTCTTCATTAACAGATAATTATATTTTTATGAATTCACAAACTCAGTAATTAACGCTTGATGTTTTAAAGGTACTTTTATTTTTCTGAATAAAAAAAATTGTTAATCTTATCGACAAGAAACAATTCCTTTTGGTATCAGTATAATTTGAAGGAATTTTCACCATAACTATTGTTACGAAAAATAATTCTCACATATGAGCGATGCGAATTAATTCTATTTATTCCGCTAATTTCAAATAAAAGCGAAAATATAGATCGCCCTGCAAAAACAGAAAAGACGCTATCTTTAGATTACTCTTACTAATCGGAGCTAATTTCTAAACCGTTGGGATCGGGCATATAGTTCCTTGAAAAATAGATTAAACGACTCGAAGAACTGTAATGGAGATATTTTTTAAATTAATGAAAGTAGCATTGAAAAGATTACGAAATCTAAAATTTTATACAACGCTCGTTAATATGAATACTTAACAAAAGATTCTTGAAAACTGCTAACTTTCTTACGATTAAAATTAACGTGCCTATAAATTTGTAGACCATAAACCATTTTTGGAGTGAATAACATGGTCCCCAGATCTATGGATAAACAAAACCATGGTCACCAGAACCAGAATTTAAGGATTCGTGTGAAGCTGATGATACCCTGCCTTAGTATTTCTTTTTATCTAGTCTAATTAATATGTGAAAATAAGTTGTTTGGCAGTTTTAAAGACTTACTAATATTGGAATAATATATTCTTCCTCGTCGTTGTGTTTATCTACTGGTGAAGAAGCTAAAATTTATATATATATTGTTACAAGCGGGTGTGCGGCACGAAAACTCGCCAAGGTTGGCCACGTTTGACGAGGAGCCTCGCGCCAGCTTGATTGGTTTGGCGAAAGGAATAATCTAGTAGCCGCTAGATTGTGCGCGATGTTTTGAGAATTTCCACGAGATTCAGGTGCACGCACTTCTCGGCTATATAAGGACGAGTAGCCGGAGCGAGTTAGTCAGTTGCTATAGTGATTTGATCGAGTTAGTTGAGAGTTTGCTCTGAAATAAAAAGCGTCTCGCTGGACTAAAGGATTTGTGAGCTGTGTCTGCGTTTGCTCTTAACGCTGTGTTATTGAGCTCGCTGCGATTAACTGTTGCTGTGCTATACGATAGCTGTTTTGCAGTCTGTTTGTATCGTGCGTAAGGCTTGAATTTACGCTGTAATTGACTGTTGACTGCTGGATTGTGCTTATCTGAAATTTTTACTTTATTAATTATCCTGTAAATAACTGTAAATAGCTGTAAATAAACTTTGTTTGTGCTGTCCTCATACAAAGTCCATTCAATCCGAATCCGCTACACTAAAAACGTAACAACTGGTGTCAGAAGTGGGATTGAATGGTGAAGACTAAAGCGATGGAGGAAGCAGATAAAGCAAAATTTGAACAGCTCTTTGCTTTCATTAAAGAAATGAAAGAAGGGCAAGAGAAGATGGCGAAGACGATAGAACGAGGACAAGAGAAGATGGAGGAAATAGAACAAGGCCAAGAGAATATGGAGAAGAAGATAGAACAAGGCCAAGCTAATATCGTTGAAGCAATCAATTCCAAAATAGATGCTTTAGCGGAAAAGGTTCAAGAGAACGACGCAAAGATTCACAATATTCAGCAGAGTTGTGAACAGAATGGGGAAAATCTCCGTAGAGTTGAAGAGAAATTTGATGAAAGATTAAACATCTTCGAGCAAGAAATTGAGAGGAAAATCGAGGAAAAATTGAAGAGAATGGAAGGTGCTCAGATAAAAGCTGAAAACCCATCCTCGAATGTTCGTGAGCCCGAAATATTTCAACATGGACCTGCTATTCCTAAATCAAGCATTAAAGTTTCCACGTACGACGGAAAAACATCCTGGCAAGTCTACAAGACTCAATTCTCCATCGTCGCAGAAGCCAATGGTTGGGATCCAGTCACGAAGGCTCGTCAACTGGCTGCATCACTACGGGCTGATACTGCTGATATTTTGAGAACTATTCCCGAAGATCAACATCTAGAATTTGAAGCTCTTTCAAACGCTCTGGAGTTGCGCTTCGGAGAAAAATGCCTCAAGGACTATAGCCGTCTGCAATTAAAGACCCGGCAACAACGATCGAATGAAAGCCTGCAAGAGCTTGCAGCAGATGTAGAGAGGCTCTCCCATCTTGCCTTCTCCGACTGTCCTGCCGAGGTACGGGAAACACTGGCCCTGCAGTATTCGACGGTGTGAGGGATCCAGAGATACAAAAGTCACTGCGAATGGCTGAATTGAAGGACTTGAAATCAGCCTTGGTTTACTCAATGAAATTTGAAGCAGCTCAGCAAGCTTCACGGAGGGATCGCCACTCAGTAAGAGGTGCTACGGTTCAAGATGTATCAGACTCTTCGATGCAAAATCTAACTGAAATGGTAAAAACAATTTGCGAGGTTATCCGGAAAGGAGATGAAAGGCCCAATAAACATGGCCAGAGAACTGTGAAATGTTGGAAATGCGGCGACGAGGGCCATGTTCAAAGGAATTGTTCAGCCCGCTTAAATAAACGGGCTAAAGACTCTTCTCAAAACAACCAGGAAAACTAGAATTTGGCGGTCTCGCGGGGCGGAGGTTGCCAGATGAAGAAAAGCCCCATTTTGGAGTTTTACAGATATCTTCCAGAGGCGGCGGTGAAAATGGTTTATTTGTTGAAGCCTTCGTCAACGGAACTCCCTGCCGAATGATCGTTGACACAGGAGCCAACGTAACCATCATGCGAAGAGATGTTGCAGAACAACTCGGAAGGAAAATTCTCTGGACACCGCCCTGCGTCACCCTCCAAACAGTCATTTGTGACAAAATCCCGATTATTGGAAAAATGAATATTGTGATAAGATTTGGAAATGCTACTTATGACCATGCCGTTTACATAGCTGAAATTACAGATGATTTTATACTTGGACTGGACTTTCTGAAGAAATATGATTTTGTTATTGACTTTAAAAATAACTCCCTGCACTCCACATCAGAAGTCTTGACTCTTTTCCAATTAGGTTCTGGAGGACTAAACACCTGCCATCGGATTGTTGCTTCAACAGATTTTGTTATCCCCGCTAGAAGAGAAATAATTTTAGAGGGATCTACTGGCGAAACGGAGAATTTCCGGTTTGGTGTTGTTGAATTTTCCAGTGACGGGAGTCTTCCAAGCGGTACGATGGTGGCCTCCAGTCTTGTAGATCTCTCCAAAAAGAATGTACCCATCAGGGTTATCAATGTCAGTAATAAATCAAAATTAATTAAGAAGGGTGAAGTTCTAGCTAAATGCTCTCCAGTTACCTGTATCGAGAAAAATCCCTGCTTAACATCAAAGGAGTCTTCCGACTGTTTAAGCCTGGAATTACTTAAAGACACTGAATTGAAGGAGGAGCAAAGAGTCGAGGCAGGAAGAGTTATTGATGAATTTAAAGACTTATTCTCCCAAACATCCGATGATGTCGGGAGAACAAAGTTAACGCAACACCAAATAAATACTGGAAATCATCCTCCTATACGACAGAACGCCAGAAGATTGCCATTTGCCAAAGTGGAAGAGGTGAAAGATTTGTTAAATGAGATGCAAGAAAAGGACGTCATTGAACCTTTGTCTAGTCCTTGGGCCTCTCCCATCGTTTTGGTCCGAAAGAAAGATAGTTCTACAAGATTCTGTGTAGATTACCGGCGATTGAATGACATCACGAAGAAAGATTCGTACCCTCTTCCCCGAATCGATGATACACTAGATACACTCTCCGGGAAAGAGTGGTTCTCCACTCTCGATCTGAAGAGTGGATACTGGCAAGTGGAGATCCATCCTGACGATCGTGAGAAAACAGCGTTCACAACTGGAGGACATGGACTGTGGCAATTTAAGGTCATGCCTTTTGTCCTTTGTAATGCGCCAGCAACTTTTGAACGCCTAATGGAGACAGTTTTAAAAGGACTTACTCCTGAAGCTTGCCTCGTCTATCTTGATGACATCATCATAGTCGGACGGAATTATGAAGAGCATCTATGTAATTTAAGAAAGGTTCTAGATAAATTGAAAGATGCCAACTTGAAGTTGAATCTATCTAAATGTCGTTTGTTCCGTCATGAGGTAAGCTACCTTGGACATATAATTTCTGCAGCGGGTGTCCAAACAGATCCGGAAAAAGTGTCAGCAGTTAAAGACTGGCGCCGCCCTGAAAATGTGCATGAACTTAGAAGCTTCTTGGGCCTCTGTACATATTACAGGAGATTTGTTAAGGGGTTTTCTTTAATCGCTAGACCACTACACAGGTTAACTGAAAACAAACAAAAATTCTTGTGGTCGGAGGATTGCGAAAAGGCATTTAACGACTTGAAAGAAGCCTTGACATCGGCTCCTATCCTGTCCTATCCTGATCCTGAAAAACAATTCATCCTGGATACAGATGCAAGTAATGAGAGCGTTGGAGCAGTATTATCTCAAGAAATCGACGGCCACGAACGTGTCATCGCATATTGGAGCAAGTGTCTTTCGAAACCAGAACGAAATTACTGTGTCACCAGGAAAGAATTGCTCGCTATAGTGAAGGCCGTGGAGAATTTTCATAGTTACCTTTATGGAAGAACATTTCTGCTCCGAACGGACCATGCCTCTCTGACTTGGCTTTTAAATTTCAAGAATCCGGAGGGTCAGATAGCCAGATGGATACAGAAACTTCAAGAATACGACTTTGAAATTAAACATCGAAAAGGGTCGTTGCATGGAAATGCAGATGCCTTATCAAGAAAGCCCTGCTCCGAGGGTTGTCGCTATTGCTCCTCTGCTGAAAAGAAATATGGGCTTGTTACACCAATTGTTCGCCAAATCGCAGGAGCCGTCCAACATCAATCTGATCCCTGGAGTGACGAAGAGGTTCGCAAAGAACAAATAAACGATCCTGACATTAAACCGATTATACAATTCATGCAATCACACAATTCAAGGCCTGAATGGCAGAACATTTCAAGCTTCAGTACTGGAACTAAACGTTATTGGGCTCTCTGGAATTCACTCGAAATTAGAAACGGCATCTTGTATAGAAAATGGGAGTCCGAAGATGGGAAGTCATTTAAGTGGCAACTTGTACTTCCCCGATCAAGGATAAACCAATTTCTGCAGGATTACACAGCAGTCCTGCAGATGGCCATTTCGGAGTCATGAAGACAATTCATAAAGTCCGGGAGCGTTTCTATTGGAACAACTTGAAAGATGATGTTCAAGAATGGTGCAGAACATGTGATGACTGTAACGCCCGTAAAGGACCAAAAACACGCAGTCGTGGTAAGTTACAGCGGTATAATGTAGGTGCACCATTTGAGAGAATCGCCTTTGACATCTTGGGACCTCTTCCTCGGACGGACAATGGAAATAGAAACATCTTAGTTGTTATGGATTATTTCACGAAGTGGCCAGAGGCTTATCCAATTCCTGATCAAGAGGCGACTACTGTAGCAGAAGTCTTACTTCAGAACTGGATTTCCAGATTTGGAACACCTCTTCAGCTTCATTCTGATCAAGGGAGGAATTTTACTTCTGCTGTATGTCAAGGACTCTGCAAACTCCTTCGAATTGACAAAACCCAGACAACACCTCTTCATCCCCAATCAGACGGCATGGTAGAGAGGTTCAATCGTACTATTCTGAATAACCTCTCTCTTTTCGTTTCGAAGAACCAACAAGATTGGGATCAAAAACTACCCTTGTTCCTGCTTGCTTATAGAAGCGCGGTTCACGAAACGACTGGCTTCACACCATCCAAGATGCTCTTTGGACGGGAACTCCGACTGCCCTGTGATCTTCTGTTCAGGTGTCCACCGGATACGCCTTCTTCGCCTGTGGATTATGTTCAAGACCTCCAGGCCCGTTTAGAGGACGTACACAGGTTTGCCCGAGATCGGATCAACATAGCGACGGAAAAGATGAAGACCAGGTACGACACGAAAGCCACCGGACATGAATTCAAGGAAGGTGACAAGGTATGGTTCTGGAACCCGATTCGACGAAAGGGACTCTCTCCGAAGCTGCAGTCTTCCTGGGAAGGCCCTTATACAGTCCTGAAACGACTGAATGACGTCGTGGTTCGAATAAGGAAGTCACCGAACTCAAAACCAAGAGTAGTACATTACGACCGGATTTCCCCTTATTATGGTGACTTGTCAAATACTTAGTTGAAACCATGGTTTCCTTATTTATGTAAATATGACCTGTATATTTGTAAATAGTGTTCTTTATGTTAATTCTTTTACAATGATTATGTCTGTAATTTTGTGTGTATGGAATTGTTACTTTTGAGTGCCTTCTGCTCGGGGTCTGTACTGCCCGGGACGTGCAGTCCTTGAGGAGGGGGCAATGTTACAAGCGGGCGTGCGGCACGAAAACTCGCCAAGGTTGGCCACGTTTGGCGAGGAGCCTCGCGCCAGCTTGATTGGTTTGGCGAAAGGAATAATCTAGTAGCCGCTAGATTGTTCGCGTTGTTTTGAGAATTTCCACGAGATTCAGGTGCACGCGCTTCTCGGCTATATAAGGACGAATAGCCGGCGTGAGTTAGTTAGTTGCTATAGTGATTTGATCGAGTTAGTTCAGAGTTTGCTCTGAGATAAAAAGCGTCTCGCTGGACTAAAGGATTAGTGAGCTGTGTTTGCGTTTGCTGTTAACGCTGTGTTATTGAGCTCGCTGCTGCTGTGCTATACGATAGCTGTTTTGCAGTCTGTTTGTATCGTGCGTAAGACTTGAATTTACGCTGTAATTGACTGTTGACTTCTGGATTGTATTTATCTGAAATTTTTACTTTATTAATTATCCTGTAAATAACTGTAAA
>JAOUZG010002851.1:12933003-12948598 GCA_026289955.1 Argiope argentata
CACACACACACACACACACACACACACACACACACACACACACACACCTATATATCTATATCTATATTATTAAAAAGAACCCGTCTGAGCTTCAAGCATTAAAATCTTAATAACTAGCACTCTATTGTCAATAAGGACTCAAAATACTGAAAAATAATAAAAAGAAGAAGGAAGACAGGAAAGATTGCACGATATCTTTTTACTGTTTCTGAAATTAATCGATTTCAGATTCAATTTTTTAAAGCTGAAAAACTACCGCGATTCGTCAATTTTATGCTTTCATAAAGTACTTGTGTTGCAAGTGTACAATCGCAAATATATGTACTTCAGAAAAATACGAAATAAAACGCAAAATGCTGTATTTCATGGAAGATTGCAGAAAAAAATTCAATAAAAAATACAAGCATGACTTCAAAAACAGCGTTCTACTTGTTATTCGTTTTCTAAGTCGAAAAAAATAAAATTCAATCAGTTTCCATTGAGCATGCCGGGGTTGAAAATTGTCTGCGCAGAGCAATGCCATTTCACTCTGCTCACTTTTGAGATTCTATCCGAAATTTCTATTGTTCTGCTTTTTCAAATGTAGTAACATGCATAGTTCAAAATTTTATTTTGAAAAATGTTTCCATTTTCTTTAGGAAAGAAAAAAACAAATGATTCTCAATTTAACTTTCTGATACGTTCTAGAGAAACGACGAACCATTCTAAAATAGTTATACTTTTTTTTATGGATTTTATATAAATTTTATTTAGAGCTTAAATGACGGACAAAATATTTATTTGTCTATCATTTATGTATTTAATATTTTGATACACATGGATTGATAGATGGACAGACATTCTGTCCTTTTTGAGGGATTCGAAACCACATTTGATACAAATCTGTCGTTTGAATGATAAAACTCTTCATCAAATTCCATTTATAGCATTATCTCGTTTGTGAAATTTTCAAGGAGTCAGAGGCAGAAAAACCACAAATGAAGGAAAAATCTTAATCATTAGTAATCGCTTAGAAAAATAAAAATATCTAGAAGAAAAAAAATGCGAACCATTCACAAATGCACATAATTGCTGTTATTGCTATTATAGTAAATCGGCCATATTCTCGATATTTTTATCAAATAAATTTATGTGCAAAACCGTTTGACTGTTGAATCTTACATAACTATACGTCCTTCGAAAGATTCGAAGAAAATGTTTCACACATGCGTTCTAGAATTTTAGAAAATTAATTTCTCTAATAAAAATTCGAAAAAAAAAGTTGTCACACATGCTCCTTAACAGCCAGAAGAATCGAGCGCGTTAACAATAAATAGGCTTCTATAATTCTCTCAAGGGTTTAATATATGAATTGGAAGATTATACTTTTTTTATCCATAACTTCTGAATAAATAACAGAAAAAAATATTTTTATGCCCTTTCTAAAAAATATTTTAATCAATTTCATCGTCGTATTAAACTGATTTGATTTTTATCATGTCAGAACAAGATGTTGTTTTGTGGATGAGGTTTTTGGCTTCAACAAAAATCCGTAGGCGAAAAATTGAAATTTATTATTTCCACGAGTATCTCAAAAAGTCAACTTTTAATGACCTAATTTTGTCTCTATTTTAGTGCTATTAAAGTTTTCGGTGTTTCCATTTAGCATATCATATGTCTCCTTTTATCGTGTTTAATCCGAGTTCAATGTTATTTGCTGACAACTTTAAAGAAGGGTCGTTTAATTATGGGCACCCTTCATATTAGCTATAGTTAGTAAATTAGTTATTAGTTATTGTATTTGAAGTTATTAGTTAAATAATTTTTATTTATGCTATTTCATTTCTGCTCATTTGTTAAGTAAATGTTGAACATTTAAAATGTTATATAGTATGTTCCTTAATATCTGTCATCTTTCCCATAATGTAAGTAATTAGTTTACGAGCAATAAATTTATCATGCCAACATCCTAGCACAGGGGAGTTCCTTTTTCCCTTGATCTGGGTGTCTTGGGTTCAAGTTCTGATTCAGGCATGGTTGTTCTATCTGTGAGACGTGTTAATGTTTTTCCATGTAGAAATGGGTCTTGCAACGAATGTGATGCGTGAGTACCTAAAGCGGCTTTCACACACCCTTCGAATTTTCAAACGAACCACACGTTCCCTCGTTTTACCCCTCTTGAGGTTTCTTGGGGTGCTTTGATGTCTGTGGACGCGTCTGAAATTTTCCTGCAAATTGTTGATAAAGTGTCTAGACATCAAAGGACCTTAAAAACCGCAAGAGAGGTAAAACGGAGGAACGCGTAGCATGTCTGAAAATCCACAGGTCGTATGAACGCGGCTTGAGACGTACTCTTGGTCCTAATTGGCGATACTTAAAACAAGCGACGCACCGCTTGCTGAAAATCGCTGACTGCATCAACGAACTTGTCTGTGGCAAGTGCCATTAGAAAAAACAGCAACAAATTGTTCCTTTACATACGCAGCATTAAGATTTCAATAACTAGTGTTACATTTACAATATCTTGAATCATAATCTTCTGTTTGGATATTAACTCAGTATCAATATCAGTAAAATTATATTCGCCTTTCTCTATAGATGGTTCTCTCGATTTTTTTATAATCAACTCCGACATTAGTTTTTTCTTTCATTCTTTCTATTCCAGCCGCTAACCGTGATACAAATGGTGGGTAGTATATAATTTCATGAAGATAAATTAAGGATTTGAAGGATTAATAGTAAATGCGAGAGTTTTAATACATTAAGAATTCAGGAAAGCTCAGAAAACCAATAAAGGGGGCTGAAGAAGACAGAAACGTAAAAGATGGTTGATACTGCGCCTATCTCGTTGCATATTTGAACTTTCATGGTATCAGGACTCGTGACGGACGCAGTACTTTTCATTTTAATCTTATATTCTTCACATTCCCCCCCCCCCTTTGGGGCCACAATCCATTTCTCACTAAAGAAAATCTACTTTAGAAATTCATCAAAATTTAGATTTCTTTTTTTTATGATTAGAATGCTTTGTTCTTCTATATTCTATATGTGAGAACACAAACAGAAAGAATTTGCTCTCAAAACGTTTTTAATAATTACACTCCCTCCCCTGATGTATTTTCACAGGGTAGTTCGAATCACCCGTGATCTGGGTGTCCTGGGTTCGAATCCCGGTTCGAACATGGTGGTTCTTCCTATGTCCTATCTGTGAGATGTGCGAATGTGCCCCCCAAAGGGGCCGTGCAAGCAAATTTGATGCGTCAGTATCTAAGACGTACTCTTGCCCTAATTGGCGCTGCTTAAAACAAGAGACGTCCCCTCGGTTTAAAAATCTTTGACTGAGTCAGCGAGTTTTCCCATGGCAAGTGCCCTTTTGGAACAAAAACATTTTTTTTTTGTTTTTGTATACAAACCAAAACGTCATGTGTGGAAAATGGAAACACTAAACATTACAACTTTCTAATTCCTTTTACATCTATTTTTTCCATCACATATTCTTGGAAGCGCATAGTAATGCTCAATTTTAGATTAATTTTTCACATGATATAAAATTGATCCTCTATTTGTATTTTTTAATTTGATGCATCAAATGCATTTTAAAGAATTTTTACATATGCCTCATTGACTTTCTGAATTAAAAGCTTAGTTAAAGATTTTCGAAAATAAAAACACGATTCGCATATATTTAATTAAATTATACTTCACTCAAATTGTTTTTCCGAAACAGGACAATAACAGAAACATATACTTTCAATCAATAAACTATCTTCCTACATGACTGCGATTGCTACGTATCTGTTTCTTCAATTATCCGGGGAATGAATCTAAGGAGTCTAATCTAATACATTTGATTAAAACGATATGCTCCTGTGCAGAGGGCATTGCATTTCCAGGTGTATCAAATAAACCGTTCGAAATCCTTGTTCCATCCCCTCCCTATTATTATTCGCCTATTTGGTACAAGATCGTTCGCACGTGCCATGGATGAAATTTCGTATGTCATTGACTGGGGCCGGTATTCGTTTCTTCTGCAGACTTTAATAAGGATATTTATTGGAAATTTTTCATTGTTGTTAGTGAGTGAGCCTGTAATAAATACACCAGGATCACTCAATCACATTCGAATTATATGTTTAGATGGCATTAAAAAATTATGAGTGGATGAATCATTAAAAAGCGATCGCTCAGGGAGCAGCAGGCATGTTATTCCCTGAACAACATTTCTTTATTTTTTCAAAATATATAATTGATTTGTTTTGTATTATATTGTTTCAATGATTCATGAATTTAGTGACTGTTGTACGGGACAAAAGTGCTTAGTTTGTTTGAAGGTATAGTAGTGAATGCCAGATGTAAACCTGCCTATGAAATTTCAGAAATGCCATCGAAAGTAGCTTTGACAAATAGAAATTTGCAGCAAAATGATAATTCCAAAAATTTAAAGATAACCAGATATGGCAGAGTTGTTCGCTTTCCTAAGTGACACAATGAGGATATTAAAATTATTTTTATATGTTATTATTTTTGTTAAATAAATTTTTCTTTTATATGGTAAGAAATCTTATGATAGTATTCACTTCCACGTCATTATCCTTTACTTCGTCATTAGGGGATATATTGTAGTAATTGCTTATCACAAATCATTTATACCTCTCATAAATTATCGTATATATCTATAATAAATAATCATATATATCTATCATAAATCATTTATACATATAATAAATCATACATACCTATCATAAATTATCGTATATATCTATCATAAATCATTTATACCTATAATAAATCATATAAACCATATCAGATATCTGTAAACTACAGGTTCCGTCGAGACTGTGTGTGAGATAAATACCGCTTCACTCATCATCCGAGTATTAACTCGCGAAGATTCTCCAAAGCTATTTTCTCTCTTTCTCTTCGGAACGCTCTCGCGCATACTGTCTCAGTGAAGCGCTTAGTAATCAAATGTTTAATTTCTTTAGTTGAATTGCAAATAAAATTATTTTTTCTAAAATATTGCAACGATTGGAGTCACAACAAAATACACGCAACTCTAATTACGGCGGTATCATTCATAAAATTCATATTTTGTTGCGATAAGATACAATTTGAAGCTTAAAAATGCTTTGTTGAAGAAGCTACTAAGAGATCAAGTCACGCGAAATAATTAGTTGAACATTTTAAGGAGCATTAATTATGGCAAATCAAATGGTCGTCAAGGCGATCAATAATTCATAAATCATTATTAAAAGTGAAAATGCAGGAAACTAGGCCGTATAAACTCTGTAAAGCCAGATTCGTTGTTTGGAATATATGAAAAATGTCCAAATAACGGTATCTCTCAGAGAAAAATGAATCTTCGAGAAAAATGAGAGAGAAAATGCATAACGTCTTATTCAGTTTCCGGGGGGAAAAACCCTTTATTCTAAACATGAACATCAGTACTAGCATAATTTTAAATAATAAGATGTTCGAAATGCCCCTCGAGCATATGGAGACAAGCATGCGCGCGTTGTGCAATGATTGACTGTGCGCGTTCTAGCATCGTAAGTGCACAAAAGTAAATGCACTATGGAGACAAATAGACTAAGTCCATTTCTGAAGTAAATGTATCACGATACAATTCATTTACATGGCTTCATAGGAAAAATATAAACGGGTCAGATATGGAGATCATGAGGGCCATGAAACAGGACCCAGATATCCAAACGAGTGGCCAAATAAAGGGGAGTGTTTTTTCACAAACCGGATATGACTCCATGCATTTTCTCACGCATTTTTCTCGAAACAGTTCTCGTACAGTTCTCTGGGCATTTTTTATGCATTCCAAACAACGAATTTGGCTATTCTGAGTTTATACGGTCTTGTTGGGACACCCTGTAGAATGTATCACATAATTTGAAAACGGGGCGATCTATCATTTACTGCTCTGGAGTAAAGTCAATGCGAACTGCAAAAGGAACTGTAGTATTTTCTAGAACTACACAAGGCTACTCCGTTCCATCTAATTAAAGAGATTCGGATTAAATTGAATTCTTTACAGCCAGGAGAGCATTGTTGGGAACTAAAGTTCAGTTCTATGGATCATCACCTGTCACGATACAACCCTTCCCGTGGAGCGCACATTCCGTTGTCGGAAGAAGGTAGCCGACTCCAGAATTTCTGTATCCACCCAGGGAGCGAGAACCAATCACTACACCGGAAGTTTCTCATCCATATATCTAAGGTGCCCCCCAGTGAGAGTAGAATTTTTTATAAACGGTATAGAACAATTCAGCAAAAAAAAAATCTGCTTTTCTCTCAAATACCATGACTGAAGAAATCGGTTAAGATTGCAAATGCAATGTAAAACTGAAGTACAACAGAGCGCAAATGCTTACGGTACCGATTATGAGTAAACGTTCACGTCGGTTAAGGGTTAAATTAACAACTCTGAAACTGTCTTCAATTTGACCCTTCGAAAACTTATTAATGGAAATAATGGCCACTTACATCCACGTCCACGCCGGTTTGAGGAAATGTCTTGAGTGGCGGGTAGGAGGCCGGGACGTATCTGTAGAACTCTCCCATGTTCTTGTACCACTTGACGGCGTACAGCGTCTCGTTCCCCAGCTCGTATCCGCACCTGAGAAGAACGCTGTCACCTGCCACGACAGGGGTTGGGACATGCAGCATGCTGATCCTTAAGGGAATATCATGTTTGGAACCTGTAATGAAAACAAGATTCCCCATAAAATTATCTCGGTCAAGTATATATAATGTAATATAACATAACGCCATCCTGTACCCCCGGTGACCATAGCACCAACTTATCTAACTAGTTGGGTGACCACAAGATGGAAAGAAGATTGAAAAAAAGAGGGAAAAAATTATTTAAAAAAAAGAAAGAGGCGACAAACCCTCCAGGGATAACCAGAGAAAATTCCATCGGTGTCAAATCCTACACGATTGAATTTAATTTTCGGTGGAATAATAACTGGATGGGGGGGCAAGAATGCTTAACTTACAGGGAAATGAGATTACTAACTGAAAAGGGAAAAAATGATAAATTATGTTGTGAACGTCTGTATGGCATGTATAAGTATATAAACAATCACTGACGAGTCAGAAATCTGTAGCGTCCCTCTGGGTCCTGAGGTTTTGATTTTAATCGTGAGAGCCGCACTTTCGAAGTTGAGTGTCCACTGAAATCCTTCTATCCTACATTAATCTGAAGAGTATGGCAATTCATTTTTTTTCTATTCAAATATAGAAAAATGACAGTGTGGGATACTATGAGATTGATTACAGCGTCACCTTAGCGCGTCTATCCATAAAATGGTACAAGGTACGGGGGTGGGATTGGTGAGAACCATTGCAAAATTGTAGAGCACGTTGGATTTAGTGCAAAAAAAAACAGGTCGAGCACAATAATACTAAAAACAAAATGAATAAAGCATTCATATTCTTTGTTGTTATTTTCAGCACTCTTGCTTAAGAAAGATTTAAAACCAAAACAAAACAAATAATTAACAGAACATTTTTATTTTTGGCTTGTACTAACGACTATGCAATCATATTTACGTTTTGTTGTTCTAAAAATCTCTCCTGTAGTCACGAATATTATCTGTTTTGTTGTTGCTAATCTCCATGGTCTGACTTAGTCAGACCACATCCAAAAATCCGTTGACAAGAAGAAAGTCGAGACCATGAAAAGACAAAAATAAATTTCTCTCCAAAGAGATTCTAAGCAGTCCAGAACAGTCTAGAATTTATGCTGTCGGCATTTCGAGAAAAGAGGGTAAGATTTCACCTTCAGAAAAGAAAAGACATTTAAGGTGGCCACTGGCAAGGTGCAACAGACAGGTGTTGGCTTTTCTAACACAAGGGAGAATTGAGGACTGGCCGGGCTCACTGGCGGTATACCAATCATGAGTAAAGGGACCATTCAATTCTTCTTGTTTAGGGAAATCGCATGAGAGAGAATTCTGAGTATGTGAGTTCAGCAGAAGATGAAGTCGCTGGGCTGCTTCCTTTATTTGCAATCCTGTCTGCTGTTTCGTAACCCAGTAGATCCACATGAGATAAGATCCACTGGTTGTAAATGTTATATTGGAGTGAAATCAGCTACACGTTTTGTTCTTAGAATTATTTTACTCAATGTGACTTTTCTTACTAAATCAAAGATCTCTACAATTTTGTGAGCGATCCCCCCCCCATATTGTATCGTTGTTGAGATAGAAACAATAACTTTACTGTTTGCCTTTAGGGATATATGGTAATCGATTTCAAAATGTAGCCCTTGGTCACTTTACTATAGCTAAACACCAGATTTGTAGTAATAAATGTCACCATTCCCAAGTAAATATGGAACGATAGAGCTTCAATAAGGCTTGTATAAGAATTATGAAGAGTGTCTTCTATACTAAACACTACCCTTCGGGGGGCACTCGAAATGAGGATGAGGTGCTTTTATCATGAAGGTAAGATCTCGCCACTCTGGAGATCACATTAATGGGGGAGTAGGCTCCTCAAAATCGATGACGGGACGTACTTCCTACGGGAAAGGTTAGGACTCAACCACAGTTCCCACCAGTGTTGCTGTTGAGGCGGTCGGTTATTCAGCTGCAGTGGTTTTAATCCTTGTGCCTTCGGGCGGGTCGGAGAGTCTGGTACGACAATACCAAACTCTAGAGGATCAGTGCATTTAATAAACTTAATAACAGAGTATTCTCCCTTCAACTTTCTGATGTATTCAAACTAAAAAGCATCTTCTTTTCTTTAATGCTTGTAAAAGTCTACATTCCCTTAACATGTCTCAAGGATCGAAAGAGGTGGAACATCATTGAAAAATACAAACGGAGTACCCTCATTAAATATTGCTGGCAGCGATATAACATATTTCCTTTTTTTTTCTCCCTTTTACCTTCGTATGTACAACAAACGCAACCTTTATATCATATAAAAAATAGGAAAGGAAAACAAAATGTGAATGTTGAAAGCCTTTTTTTATAGACCAAATTTTAATAAATATCTATAATTTTCACCCTCTAAAAAAACATGACAAATTCCAGTAATCTAAATTGCTGAGTTTTTGCTTCCTCGAATAGCAAGTGTATATTTGAAATAATAGTAAGTGTAAATAATAAAATGTAAATTTTGAAATTCTCTCAGCCTCTCTGGGAACAAGATAACTAAAAAACGTTTTTGGCTAGACAGATGAAATATGTCATGTGATCTTTATACAAAATTTACAGATTCTAGCCATATTTTAAATGAAATCTATTAATTGAAGTTTGGCCTCCAAGTACAAGTGAACACGATTAGTTTTAAATATAAAAAGCTAGTTGAATAAAATTTAAATTTATCAAATTATGAATTATACCCGTCAAAAATAGATTACCTGTTGTTCTGTACCTTTACGAGGATGTAAACTCGATAACTAAAAAATGCAAATAACTTGTGAAGATAAAATTTGTTATGCAAATTCAACAACAAATTAACTAACAAAACTGTGCAAATTAACAGTATATTATCACCAAATTTCATTATTTTTTAATACAAATCATACGTGGTGCTCATCACAATATGTACTAGTTGGAAAGGCATGAACTCTGATTATATTTCGCAGTTTTCTTTCAAGAATAAGATAATGTAGGATATCACCAAGATAATGTAAGATATAGTATTGCTTACACAATGACGTGGAGATATAGTAATAGTTTTGTTGACCATTTTGTATTAATAAGGATTTTAAAAAAATTATATCCTCCTCTACTAGTATGCTTGAAAAGTGTGTTTGACAATTTCCATCTGAAATGCATACTAACATATTTGCTTTTACGGCAGCATAAGTACAGGTATTAATGTTCTTCTTCAAAACTTACTACTTTTAAAATTGAAATTTCAGTTATTATGTGTGGTTCATAATTATTCTCAGTGCATAGTTAGAAAAGCAAGCGAAAAACTCGAGACTAACTGTTAATGATAGTTTAAACTCTGCACTTCAATTGTTATCATGCGAAAACATGTTATTTTTGTTAGAGTTTTTTGAATAATTGTAGGCAACGAATAATTGTAGCACGAAATCGAGTAGAAAATTCGCATATATTTTTTACCTGCTTTTACCAGTATTGCATTATTCTTACGCATGCTTCTTTGAAAGCAGGTGTACTTTTCAAAGGTTGACGTTGAATGACATCGTAGCTGTAATTTCCTCTCAAAACCGACCGGGCTACAAAATTTTGTTGGACAGTTAGAAAAATTGAAAATAAAAATTGAAAAAATTATCATTATATGTATGTACTATATATAAAAAAGGGGAGATATAGACTGATAGAGAAGTTCCGTGATTTTTTCAAACTGGTTTCAATTGGTTAATGACTTAAATTAATTAAGACAAATAATGACAAAATAATGTTTTCACATGATTACTTGAAATTTGCGATTCTAGATTTCATTATCTTTTTTATTATTTTTTATTAATATTTTCTTCAAAACATTTTTTTTTAAATGTTGATTGTTTCACGTACTTTATGAGGAGACTTGTCCAAATAAAAAATGTACTTAAATAAAGGAAATTAATGACTATGAAGCCTTAAAGCAAATACGGATAGGAAAAAAAAACAACACTTATGAAGAAAGTAGATTTGAATGGCAGGTAGGGGCAAAGATCAAGGGGTGAAAAGTTCAGTCGTTGTTCTCACTCACTGCAAAAAAAGAACGTCGAATAGAATAGAAGTTTTTTCTTTCTAAACAGTTGGCCCATTACTTGCCTACTTAGATTTCTGCGAGTTATAAACAGCCGTCGCTAATAAAAACGCGGTAACCAGACAAGTCACGCTTCGATTAATCGAATGGGGCAAAGGTGACAGCGTTCGACAGGTAAGTCGTCGCTTTGAGGCAGTTGAATAAATACATGCTTTGTGGGAATCATCTTGAAAATAGGTCGTCTTATTCTTTGTTTATGGTTTTGAAAAGAAATTGAAATCAGTTTTTCGAAGCATCGGTGGTTCAGTGGTAGAATGCTCGCCTGCCACGCGGGCGGCCCGGGTTCGATTCCCGGCCGATGCAGTCATTTTTTTTTTCTTTACAAATCAATGTGGACATTCACAAAAAAATATTCTTTGATAACATAGTTTTGATTGTTGTAACATTTATAATTGATTTAATTTTATCCTATTGAATATTTATGGACCCAGATCAAAACTCCCTGTTGGTTGAGTTGTAGCTTCCCTATTTCAGTGCTGGAGGTTTGGGACTGCTTAATGCGATAAAACATGTAAATTATTTGGACACTAGTTCTTGTTAATAACTAAAGACATATTTACGAGTTCGAACTCACCAACAGAAGATTCTCTGTGTTTGTGGTGGCTGGCGCAGGTTAAATCTATCTTGGTCCTCAAAGTCCTCCATATTGAAAGTAGTACCATTTATGGTACTGGGTCAGAGGTGATCGTTCTCTGTTCCATGTCTAAATTATGATCTGTGGATAAATGACTGGAATGCATGAATGAAGTCCATCCATTAAAAAGGGTTTTTGACGAGAGTGAGCTAGAAGTCAGACTTCTGTTCTCGATACTCAGGGGTGCACACTCTCAGAAGCTACTGCAATCTTACTTCCGTTGTAAAGCGGAACACTAGAACAACAACTGAAGACATATTTAATGTGTTGGCTTGGGACAATCCTGATGAGCTTGGTGTACCAATTCAGTTATTTTTCTTGCTATTTGAAATCGATTCAAAACCAAGGATCCCGTCACTAAGTAAGCTTCGTAGTATGCCAAGTACCGAATGTCAAAAAATATTGGGACAGACTACACAGTTTTTTATCATAATATTTTACTAGTCAGTCAATATTTATGAATGAAAGTTATGATTTTCAGATCTTCTTCTCACCCGATTCTTTTGGTGATTCTTTTTAAAATTTTTTTTAAGAGACTATAATTTTTCAAATACTCTTAATTCAACTGTTACTTGTCAATTTTTTTTTAACATTTTAAAATTACATAAGGATATTTTTCAAAAATAGTTTAGTAACGATTTTTAACAATACGTAACTGGTAATACTTAAAATAAGGAAGTTTAGTTTATTTAGAAATCTAAAGTTTTCTTCTATTTGGGAAAAAATTGTGAATTTTTGTTATTTTTATCATGTCTGAAAATGATGTTGTTATTGGAATGAGGTTTTTGGCGTCAAAAAAAAATCCGTAGGCGGAAAATTGAAATTTTAATCAGTAGGCGAACAATTGAAATTTTATTATCTGCACGAGCATCTCAAAAAATCAGAATTTAATAACGCGTTGTCATTGCATTCACAGAAGCTCTGATTAAAAAACATAAGTGAATGACTACAGCAAATGAAACCTAGAAAAATGTCATTTGAGCACGCGCTTATATGAAATGAAATAAATAGGGAATGTGATATTTTTTTAAACAATGAATGCGAGACCAAGTTTTTTTTTTTTTTGGATCGTTTGCAATACTAAAGTGACTCATTCAGTGAAACAATCAAAATGTACAAAAATATGATTTAACTTGCACGAGCATGTGATGCTTGGCCGTTCAAGAAATGATGTTCTGACATGATGCATTGAAATAAGCATGGCAGATTACATTTTAATCTTTTTTTTAATCTTTCAACATGAAATGCTTGTAGGACACCACGATATATGTATATTTCAGTTATATGACATGCATGGTTCTACATATACAACGCAAAAATCGTTCAAAAGGTTCTATATGACAAACCATTGGAAGTAATTACCAAATTTAACATGTGGCAACTTCTTAGATAATATACATTAAAAAATGATTTTTCAAAATTTAGATGAGTTGTTTAATGTCAACTTAATTAAATTTATAATGGTTTTTTTAATTATCTCTGTACATATTGTTAAACACAAAAGGATATTTTATATCTACAATTATTATTACTATAGCACAATTTTCTCTTTACTTTTAATAAATTTTTAAGAATAATTTAAGTAAATTGAACTGCATTATTTGTTATTATTTTAGTAATTAAATTTTATGCTTTTATTTCTACCTTTATTGCTGAGGCGTAAATAAGAGTAAATATAGAGTGATAATGGGTAACTCAAGAGAGTTTTTAAAAGTTTATCTATTTTAAAATGAAAGGAAATTTTGACGATTTTCCACTCTAACTTCCGAACATAACATATTATAAATTTGACTTTTGCGAAATTTTTAAATTAAAATAAAGATTAAAATGAAATTTGCTATGCCTATTTCAATGTATCGTGTCAGAACATAATTCTTGAACGACCAAGCACCCCGTACTCGGGCAAGTTAAATCATATTTCATTCATTTTAATTGTTTAATTGAATGAGTCATTTTAGTATTGCAAACGACCCCCAAATAAAACTTTGTCTCGTATTCATTGTTTTAAAAAATATCCCATTCCCTATTTATTCCATTTCATATAATCGCGTTCTCAAATGACATTTTTCTAGGTTTCATTTGCTGTAGTCATTCACTTATGTTTTTTAATCAGAGCTTTTGTGAATGCAATGGCAACGCGTTATTAAATTCTGATTTTTTGAGATGCTCGTGTAGATAATAAAATTTCAATTGTTCGCCTACTGATTTTTTGTTGACGCCAAAAATTTTATCCCCAAAACAACATCATGTTATGACATGATAAAAAATACTTTTTAATAACATTAATTCCTTTTTTTGAATTGTAAAGATATTTTTTAAAAAAATATTTATTTTTGTATAATTTTTAAAAATAGATTTCAAGGAATTTGAATCTGTTCTCATTGTTCCATTATATATTTAATGGCGTGTTTTCCCCTATTGAAAGTTTAGAAAGAAATATTCTGCTAATTGTCTGAATAGTTTACATAAGATATCAGAAGAAATGTAATGCCTGCAAAAGTATAATGTACAATTTTTGAGATAATTTGCACATTATACTTTGCGGCTTACTGGCACTTAAGATTTTAATATTACAACGATTCGACTTCATTACTTCCAAATTCCACTTTCGATAAGAGAAATAAAAAAAGGAACATCAAGAAAATCTTTTAAAAATTTAATTGAAATTAAATATAACCGATATTCTTGGTATATCAGTTGGTCGACAATGGTAGCTAGATTTAAAAATAAAATAAACATAAACGAATTAATGAAAGCCCTTCAATAATATCTGTTACAAGAAGCTCCAATAATCTTTAAAAAATATATCACATAATGGGAAAAATAGCTAACTATCTACAAGAAATTATTTTTCTGGACAATTAATAAAAAGTGATTTATTAAAAAAAGGATCGTTTTAACTTAAACTTACCGAATACTGGAACGGACGTCATAATAAGGAAGAAAAGACGCTCGAGGAGGTATGCCTTGAGTGGAAGGGCCCTGGTCATGTCTCAGCTTTGTAGACTTCCAGCCATGAGCATTGAAGGGCTTCACTCTGAATCTGCAACGACAGAGTGATTTCATTAAAATCTCTGCATCAATTTCAAAGAAGATATTCTCATTGGCGAATCTCTAAAAATTACAAAACAACTATGTTTGCATGATTAAACTTTATAGATACAGACCATCAGGTCAAAAGCAGAAGCTCCTCACTGACAATACGATACTGTCATATAGATATTAAACGAAATGGAATGGAAAATCACACTACTCACAGATAGCACACAGAAGAACAAACATGCCCTAACCGAGACTCGAGCCCGGGACGCCTGTATCAGGCACACTTCCTCTGCACCAGGACGCAGGCCTTAAATTTTTTGCAACGATTTTAAAGCAAAAAATCGGCTAATAATGTAGAATTCTACCAATTTCTTTGCCTATTTTTTTCCCTTCAAACGGAACCCGACTATCGGAAAGGTACCAAAAGTCCCTCTTCGGGATGACAAATTAATGAGAGAATATGTGAGAAAGTTTTGGGGAGACCACTCCCGCTGGTTTAAATAAAGATGTTCATATATGCTGCAATCAGTATAGATGTCAGAGGTAAATTAAAACCCAATCTGTATGTAACTTTCCTCCCGAGCTCCCGCTATGAATAATTACCACCTGACTTATCACTTCCGATGTCCCAGTGGCGAGTCACAATGGCACGGGTCCTAATAACGAGCGCAGGTAATCAACATAATGGTCTCGACGTCCTCTCTGTAAATCTCGGGATTCATAATCCATCATTTCCATTATGCGGGGAAGGGATTAAATTGAACCGGGAGTCGGGAGGCTGCTGCGACCATCTGCACAAGTGTAAACGGAATGCATTGATTAGGTGCAGGTCCGTTTGATCCGATACAGTGATACGATGGAACTTTTCACTTTATCGCTTTGGAGCATTTACAGAAAGTACAGGGATTATCAAATTTTTTAGCTTGATATCTTGATGAATCTTCATGTTTTATACATCCTAGAATTGCAAAATAATTATAATAATAAAATAAAATGATTAAATCTTCGATCGTAAGTTTCGAGTTATCATGGAAGAACAATTATTATATTTGAAATCATTATTTATCTGAATTAATTTAAGTGGTTAACCAATTTAAAGCGGTTTGAAACAATCACGAGACTTCTCTACAAATCTCTCTCTTTATATATATATATATATATATATATATATATATATATATATATATA
>JAOUZG010002851.1:12980526-12996251 GCA_026289955.1 Argiope argentata
ATATATATATATATATATATATATATATATATATATTCATTCAAGTTCAAATAAATAAAAAAAACTGGCTATGGATGATACTTGATGTGAATACAGTTTTCTCAAATGTTAATTCTTTAATTATATTTAACTTATTTTTAATATTTTAAATACAGTTTTAGCAGTTTTTCACAAGAATCGGATTCAACAGGCAGTTGTTTATTCAGTTAAAATGCGGGGATTTCAGTATTTTCCACACAAAGATGAAGAGTGCAAATTCATTTCTTGCGAAAATCAATCCTTTTTTGATTAGTTATTTATACTAATTGTAATTATTTAATAAAAAGTAACTGAAATAAAAATTTTCTCTGTTGACCTAAATAGCAATTGACTTCATTTTTTTTTAATATTACTTGTTTTTATATTGCTTGTTTTACTGAAATGTATACAAAGTTAGGTTTTGCAACTTTTTGTGAAATACATTTATTTATTCAAACAACATAAAATATAATTATTCCCTTAATTTAAAGACTTGCCCAACTGGAACTATAGACTAATTCTAAATTAAACAATCTGTGTATTTATAAGCTCAGAAGACAGTTATTTTATTGAGCTCTGAAGAGCATTTTAAACACATTAGGGAATATTCCAACTTCTTGTCAGAAAAAAAAATCAATCCATTTATCTTCCAAACGTTAGGGTGACAATTTTTTTCTAAATTGCTAATCGTTTACTTGTTCACATGATTATTTCAAATAATTAACTTTAATGCTACATCATAAAATCACACGTTTTTGACATTAATTTTTCTTTCACGAATAATAACAGATTGACAAAGAAGGTAAAAAGTATGACCTAAAAATTCCATTAAAATCAGTTCCCTATTTTGTTTACTATATATATAAGAAGAAAAAAACTTTTTTATTGATATGTATTGATAAATGAGAAAAGAAAGCTGAAAAGTGATAAGAAAAATGATTTATTACTGACCGTTAAAAAATATTTTTCCTTTGGTGCCTCTTTGATTTATGAGATTATAGAGTCGTTAATTTTCGAAACATTTTCTTTAAGTTTCCATTATGAACTGGGCCATTTTTCGGCACTTTTTTCTTACTGGGCGTCTTTGGGAAGCAATTTTTCTCCGGCCAAAACGTCCGTGATAAATTGTACCCCTTTTCTCGGACTTTGAAAGCTGCGTTTCGAAAACTCGATACCGAAGAAGGCGCTTGGCGCGAACTATCTTTTATAGAGAAAATATATTCTGTTTATACTTTGGCGACATAATTTTATAGAACCAAATGATCAATGCATTCATACATTGGTTTGATTTGTTGAGAAAGAGCTAATTCTAGTTTTGAAAATTATAATCTATTTACAGTAGCATCTGAATGTGATCTTCACATATGACAGGATAAGTCGAATCGAAGCAGAATTTTACATGTTCCCGATTTTAGAAATTAATGTTTATTAGAGTATGAAGTATACAGGCCTGTTGTATTGAAACGAATTTGTTTATTTTAAAGAAATTTACTAGGAACTTACTGTGATCGTGGATGAACAAATAATTTCTAAAAAAATTAATAATATGGTTAAACAATTAAAATACCAAAGAAATTTTTTTTTTTTGCTGCTTCATTCAATAAAAGTAATACCAGTAAATTACAAAGTGTGCATTTTCAAACAACTACTTGATCATGGGTTAGTGGAATATCCGTAACAAACCAGCATTAAAAAAATAAAATAAAAAATTAAAATGAAATCTTTGATCGTAAGTTTTCTGTGAGAACATTATTATTGTAGGTTATTATTTACCTTAATTAATTTAAGTCATTAGCCAATTTAAGCCGGTTTGAAACAATCACGAACTTCTCTATCGGTCTCGACCCCCCCCCCCTCCCTCTCTACATATAATTTTTTAAAATTTTCATTTCCAATTTTTCTAGCCGAGAAACAAAATTTTTGACCGGTTTTGAGATGAAATAGTTCTTCTTCAGCCTTTTAAAAACGCATCTGTTGTCGAAGAATCATACAAAAAATATAAAGCAATACCCATAAAAGCAGGTCGACCTTTTAAAAACACATCTGCTTTAAAAGAAGCATTCGTAATAATAATGCTATACTGGTAAAAGCATGTAAATATATTTTTTTGCCCGTAAATTTCGGATTCATCAAAGCCTCCTATTCAAAACAACATCATGTTCTCACATGATAATAAAAGAGTTAAAAATTTTAACTGATCTAATTCTGAAGCTTAGAATGTCTATATTTTAACAAGGATATACACCCACCGACGTTCCACGACTATTTTAGATGGATTCGATTTTAGATTTCATAGTTTTTTTTTAATTTGTTCAACTTCAGCCAGAAAAGAACGAAGTTACTTTCATTTTTTATTTAAATGCTTCCTATCAAGAATAGTTTACTGAATATGACTAATAGTACTGGGATGATGTATAAAAATGTACACTTCATAAAATTTTCTGAAGGCTTTTTTCCCCAGCAAAATGAAACATGTTTCTTTACATCACCTAAAGTATTATTCAAATGGGAGGTATCTGCCTTTCTATAAAAGTTTAGAGATTAGGAATTTGTCTAAGATCAGAGAGTACCTTTTGTGGGCTTTTCATTATATATCTACATCAACTTATTTTTTAAATATTTACCCTGTAAATTCTTTTCCCTTTTGTTTATCTCGGATAAATATTTGTTTGAATTTACAAATGACTCTGTATAGTTTAGTTTCTGAACTCATTAAACACAAGTACCCCTAGACACCCCTGTCACCCCCAGCATTTATATATACTGCACGAATGGTGGCAAATAAAAATCTTGCTTTTATTTTGAGGCACTCCTTATAATTTTAAATAGCTAGGCCGAAATAAAGGTGCTTTGTAAAAAAAAGAACCTTTGACTGCTACATTGTTTCGGATTCAAAACTCATTTTTTTATAAATAATAACCATATTCTGTCCCATGTTTTGTTGCAAAAATAACTGGTATCTGTAAGGTTGATTTATTTTCAATCCTTTGCCTACTAGTGGGACATCTATATCATATCTATAATAATAATAAAATCGTAAACAGAGAATTGAAGTTTGTATCATGATTTTAGAAACGTCCAGTTAATTCTTCGGACACATTTCTCTTCTGAATAATTTCTCAAATTTATGGGACGCTTTACTTTAATTTTATTTCTTCTTCGAAAGCTTAAACAGTTGAGAACTAAACCACTTGCAAGTTCCTCTGGTGGTAATTTTTAAGTCAATGCCAATTCGCGTGCGCTAAACTATTAACGATCTCTTTACGTGCTTCTACTCGCGAATGTAGTAGCCCCCAAAACACAGTAATTTAGTTTTAATTACTATACTTTTCGAGGGCCGATTTCAACGTTTCGGGCAAATCATGAGGATGGATGGCGCTTCAGTCACTCCTCATTTTATTCTGCGACTCGAAATCGCCAAAATTAAGCGAATGATAAAGTCCGTGTCAGAGCACATAACAATGATATATGTGAATACTTAAGTCCTGAATTTGAATCGATGCTTAGTAACAAAAAGTTCGTTCAAAAACAAACCAAAATTAGCTGATATTTTCTGTTTTAATATATTAGTGAATGTAGATACCTTTTGACCTTGAAATTTTGACACCTGGAAATAATGAAATCATCACAAATAAAAAAATAGTTTAACTGAAACGTTTTAAAATAAAGTTTAGAAAGATATTTAAAAATGTTGGGTAATTAATTACGAAATTAAGTATTTGTATCCCAAAAATGTTTTACTCTCACAGAGAGAAACGCATCTTCACTGTATTTTTAATGCTAAAAACGCATTATTCTAAATTTTTTAATTAAAAAATACAAGAAAAAGGTATTATGTCATCCTTAAAAAATATCAGGTCGATATTTCTGACGAGTCTCCATGTTTTTAACTTCCTTGTTTCTAATGAATTTTTTCTGAAATGATAAAAGTGTGTCTGTAAAAACGATTCTCTGCAGAATGTTCTAGAAGGATGAAATTTGACCTGTGTTTTACTCATAGTAAGTAAATCTGAGTCATATTTTGGATGTAGTTTATGAAAAGGAAGGAATGTTTGCTTGTGATCTTTTTGAACCAAAAATTCAACAAGTTTGTTGGATGCAATCTGATAAATGCTTTAGAATAAACGAATTACACTGAAGTGACAAAAGTCATGGGATAGCAATATGCAAATATACAGATGGCAGTAGTAAGTATAAATGCGCAGTTCGTTTTCCAGAGCTTTCATTTGTGTTCAAGTTATTCATGTGAATAGGTTTTTCGTGATTTAAGGCGGCACGACGAGAATTAACAGGCTTTGAACGTGGAATGTTAGTTGGATCTAGACGCATGGGTCATTCCATTGCGCATATCGTTAGGGAATTCAACATTCCGAGATCCACAGTATCAAGAGTGTGCCGAGAGTATGAAATTTCAGGCATCCCATCCCGTCATGGACAGCGCAGTGGGCGACCACCTGCACTTAACGACCGAGACCGCCGACGTCTGTTTAGAATGGTCAATGTTAATAGACACACAACACTTCGTCAAATAACTGCAGGAATCAATGTGGGACGTACGAGGAACGTGTCCGATAGGACTGTGCGGCGAAATTTGTCTTCCTTGGACTATGACAGCAGAAGACCGACTCGAGTGCCTTTACTGACAGCACGACATCCCCTGCAGCGACTCTCCTGGGCTCGTGAGCATATCAGCTGGTCCCTAGACCAGTGGAAAACCGTGGCGTGGTCAGATGAGTCCCGATTTCAGTTGTTACGAGCTGATGGTAGAGTTCGATTGTGGCGCAGACCCCACGAAGCCATGGACCCAAACTGTCAGCAAGGCACTGTTCAAGCTGGTGGTGACTGCATAATGGTGTGGGCTGTTTTTACATGGCATGGACTCGGTCCTCTGGTGCAACTGAACCGATCATTGACTGTAAATGGTTATGTTCAGCTGCTTGCAGATCACTTGCAGCCATTCATGGACTTCACGTACCCACACAACGATGGGATTTTTATGGATGACAATACGCCATGCCACCAGGCCAGAACTGTTCTCGATTGGTTTGAAGAACATTCCGGACAATTCCAGCGCATGATCTGGCCACCTAGATCGCCCGATATGAATCCCATCGAGCATTTATGGGACATCAACGAAAGGTCCGTTCGTGCCCAAACTCCTGCACCATCCACACTTTCACAATAATGGACGTCTATACAGACAGCATGGCTCAATACTCCTGCAGAGGACTTCCAACGACTTGTGGGCTCCATGACACGTCGAGTTGTTGCACTTCGCCGAGCTAAAGGGGGACCGACATCCCATGACTTTTGTCACTTCAGTGTATAGTTTTTTTACGCATATACTTTAGCATACACTTTTTAAGCATATACTTTTGACATCAAACCTGTGCATCAGGTTTTATCTGCGTATCTCTTTAAATTTTGAGGTTTTGGTATTCTCTTTTTCTCAGACAGCAGATATAATAAATTTCCTTCAAAAGTGGCAGATGTCTAAAAATTTCATCAGAAATCCATGTACCAAATTTCGGCAGTGTAGCTCAATTAGACTATTTCCGTAATCTAGGAGATCTGAAATGTTAGATTCAAAAAAATCCTCAGCTTTTTTAATAATCACAATATTTCCCTTTATATAATGTGTATAAAAGAAAGTGGAAGGATAAAAACAGCCAATAAAGACAGAAAGGTAATGGGAAAGGAAATTCTTTTTCTTCATAAAAGTTGAATTCAAAATGTTCATTGTATATGAACACTCCTATTCCAGTATAGGCTTTTTACAAATGATGCTTTAAGCAGAATATTTCATGTACTGTTGCTAAAACAACTTATTTCTATATCCATTGCTTAAAGTTTAAAGTTTTATGATTTAAAAAACCCTTGTATAAATATTTTTACAATTCAATTGCAGTAAAAAAACCTAATTTAAAATTTTTGTTAAAAAAATTATTTTTTGTGATATGTAGCCAATTGAGTTTCGTCCAGTTACAGAAAACGATAATATTTAGATTCAGTTTTTAATACATAGTAGTCCATCTAAAATCCATTAAATATTGTCTTTGGTTTTTGAATACGTGATTGTATGGAAGTGGCAAGCAATCAATATGTAAATTGACAAATTACCCTAGATTTAAATCCTAATTCAAAATTTAAGTCATTGAGAAGAAAACAACCAAGATTTGCCATTTGCTAGCAATATCGTATTTGCTGCTTTAGAAAATGTCTAATAGTAAGTACTCAGTGATTGAAGCTTCGGTTACAACTTAAGTAAAAAGGGGATTTGAGAAGTTTTGAAATGTTAACTCATCATAAAATGGCTTATTATTAGTTTATTCAAGACTTATATTTTTTCAATTGCTTTAAATATGTTGCATAGTAACATTCATTGAATTATTCAAATTTCACAGATTATAGAATTATGCTTATATGATTTTATTCTTAAATTTTGAAGAATCTTCAATGCACTTTTTTCTTTAGTATGAATAGATGATCACTTTATATAGACATCGTTCAGAAACCTTTGATTCTATTTAGCCGCTCTCTTGGCTTTATATGAATGCTGTTTACAAGTTTACTTGAATAAAGACAAAATTTCATCCCATCGATTTAATACAGGAATTGCCTATCAGCTCAGTCAGTATGTTAAGAACAAATTCTCTTTTTAATGATGACTTAAAGAGTTTTATCAATTTAATGTTGCCTAAATAATCTGAATAAAAAATGACATTAATAAATTGATTAGAGAGAGATCATGGAAAAATATCGTTCGAATCTTAATATTAGATTTGCGCTAACATACTACAGAATTATGATTTATATTCAATTATCTGACGAAATGTAGCACTTAATATTATTTATATTTTTGATGATAAAGACGTGTGTCTGTTGTCAAACTAATAACCAATTAAATAAATAAATGATGGCATGAAGAAGAATAGTTTATTAAATATTCTTGTTATAACGCATTTCAACTTTTTAATTTGAAAATGGTAACAAGTTTTTATTACTGTTTATTGGATGCATACATATACTAAGGAAGTAGAATATGCATGGTACATCAACATATTCCTTACAACGATTTAATTAATTTGCTAATTTTAGTAAATTTATCTTAATTAATTTATTTGAATTATTACTCAGAAATCTGACTATGAATTTATGCTTACAAGATTCAAGTAAAAATATTAGGAGTTGCAGATCCCCCCCAAAAAAAACTGAGTTCGGTTATATTAACATTTCGGTTTTCAGCAACACTAGGGCTATTTTTTTGACGGTTGATTAAACTTAGCTCGGATGACGGGAGCGAGACCTGATCTAGAGCCTACTCTCCAAACTTTCACACCACACCAGAGAGAGCTCGTTCGGCTCATTGCTTCAAATGCGCTTACACGACTTTCTCGATGTTACTCGACGATTCGGAGGAATCGGGTCTAAAACCTCCGAAGCCGAAATTATACCACCAAGGCACCGCAGTCCAGATCTCCCACAAGACGATTGTAGAAATAGTCCCCAGTCGTCTTGTGGAAATGTCACAATGAAAACACGCTGCTTTTAATCGATCATGTGAAATAAAGTATAAACATAGAAAAAGGCTCACCGAAAAATCTCAGAGAAAATATTATATACCATCATTCAACATCTGTTTAATGATTACCAATTTCTGAAACGGTAATAATTTAATGTCTTTTTTTTAAAAGCTGAACAACTTAAAGGTTTAAATTTTAAATTTACACTACACAGAAATTTTAAATTGACGAAGATAACTTCACTTAAGAAATTCATTTATAAATTCTATTTCCGATTGCTTTAATTATGTATTGCATTTTTCGTTTTTAAATTTTTTTAAATCCTTAACCTACACAACTACTGTTACTATCATTTACTTATGCATCAAAAAATATATCAAATAATGATACAAAATAAAGTCAAATGGGTAATTAAAAATTCGTATTCAGCTTTTTTATAATACACCTGTTGTTACAATTATGCAGAATATCAGAAATATAGGACACGGGACATTGACAACAGAGTGGATTTTCAACAAAAATAAGCACATATTGATTTGGTTTATCTGAATCTGTTTCAGGCCAAAAATCAAACCAGTTCCGTTCAATACAAAACGGATTTTTTTTTTGAAACGATTTTTTTTCCGGCACGAAATAGTATTTTCCAAAAAAACATTCTCTTTGAATGCTTTCGTTTTAAATAAAGCAGCAACACGCCACCATGGAGCAATTACGAATGAATATTTCAATGGGATTCCTTATAATTGCGAACATTTTTCTTGTAATAGTAGCTTGTATGCAGAATGTAAGCCTTTCTCATGTGAGTATAGTATATGACTTTTACAAGCATCGCACAGTGAGGTAGCTCGATGACGACATAAAAATGGATCGAAGCAGGAAAATTTCATTACGACATACACCAGAAATACGGCACGCTTTGCTTCTGTTCGATGTTAGATGTCAGCAGTAACCAGCGTTTAAAAAAATGGCGGAAAGTTGGAAATATGTAATTAAGTTTCTCACTCTTTTCCAAATGCTTAGTAACATTTCTGAAGTTTAGCGCAGTTACGTGATTTTGATGGTAAGCACCATTTTACTCTTTTTAGAGTTAAATTAACAATAGATCAATTCTAATTGCATGTTGTTACTGTTGGAGAGAAGTCAAGCGATTCAACAGGGAATTTTAGGGAAAAAATTGTTGAAAGGTATATTACTTATTTAATGAATTGGGACATCGCGTTTTTTCAGTCAATGAAAAAGAAGAAAGTTTTCATTCATATATATAGAGAGAGTGAGTGAAAAGAAGTGGAAAGGAAATCTTAAATAAAATGGAAATCTGAAAACAATACCTTTAAGAAATCTTACCTCAGTGAATATCTTTAGAAAAAAAACTTATATACACGGATTAAGAAGTAAAAGTATGTGGGAAAATATGATCAAATATAAAATTGTGATTGATTTTGATTATTCTATTAGTAGTTGAAGTTTTTTACTTCGATAAGTTTTCACTTTTTTATATTTGAAATATGCAAAATAGAAATATTGTACTAAAAAAAATACAAACTTGAGAATTTTAATATGTACTTATTGTTCAGACATTTTAGTAGGTGGAGGTTTGGCTCCTCTCATCGGTAACGGGACATACTTCCTACAGGAAGGGTTGCATCGTAGCCATTGCTGACCCTTAGGTCTCAACCACAGTTGTCGCTAGTGTTGCTGTTGAAGCGGTTCGATCATTCAGTTTGATGGTTTATCCTTGTACCTTCGAGAGGGTAGGAAAGCCATATTCACTTTCACTTCATATTCTTAACCTGCCTGCACAAGCGCATTATCGTGATTTCTTAATTTCAATTATCGGGAATGGATGTGGATTGGTCATGGCACGGATAGTCGCATCGTGGTTATCTGCTGGTCCAATCATGACCTTGAAAGGAAGAATCTTCCTTTATAGGAGGATGTATAGAGAAGAGTTAGCTATTCAGTGTCTTCCTATAGTGCAAACTCTGTTTCGTACAGGAGACGGAATTTTCCATAATAATAATGCGCCTACATGAAATGGAATTTGTCCAGTCTTGGCTTGACGAATACAAGGATGAAGGGTAACACCTACTCTGACTCAATATACCCTTTATACCCTGCCGGATATGCTTTTTAAATGCTAAAATTGTAAACGAAATTTCATTCATCCAAGTCATTGCATTTTTTTTGTTATTACTTTTATATACGTACATTACAGACAGATTCATGGTCAATCCATGACAGGCTTGGTTTCAAATTTGATCAAATTCACACATTAAATGCCAAATTTCTGTATTAGATTATAGCCATGTGTAGAAATGATGTTGGGTCAACTATCCCCTACCATAGCTTTTACAGGATAGAACGTACCGCGACCGGAAATGGCCCTTACAATTCCACCTCAGTTCCCGTTTGAGAGTCAGTGATACGATAAGTCTTCTGATTTAGATAAGTATAAAATGAAAAGTGTTTAGAGATTCATTAAAAATCTTGGCATCAATTTTTTTTAAGATTACAATACTTGAAATAATTTCAATAAGAGAAATCATTAATTTAACATATTTTGTTTAAAAGAGATTTTAAGAGTAATAAGAAGAAATAAAATTACGATTTCTGCTCAGGAATATTCCTTGTGTTCCATAGAAACGAACGCTAATAGAACTAAACTAAAAGAATCGAGTTACTATTCTCTGAAAAAAAAAGAAAGATATTATATTTTAATTTATGATCAGTTGTGAATGAGAAAAATCAAGTTTTGAACTTTCATTTTATTGAAATTCTACAATATACGTGAAACTGCTGCACGTAAAGTGCAATCATGGAATATGTTTGTCTTGAAGATTAAACTCAGGAGTTCCAAATGATAGAAATCACAAAATCTCGGTTAATTAAACTCTTAGATCCAAGGTCATCTTCTTTAACCTTGATGTTTTCTTTCGGCACCTTTCTTGTTATTTTAAAACGAATATTAATACGGCTTAAATTTAATTCGAATATCAGCCGGCACATAACTGGTATATCATCTGGAATAGAGTTTGTTAATTGATGAATTTCTCTCGAGATACCACATTGAATTTATCTAAAATGGTGGTATTTAGAACCTAATTCTGAGCAAAAGATTGAAGCATTAAATTTTTTTAAAACTCTATTATCTCAAAAACATTATATACACTATAATTAACAGGACAGAAAATTGAAAAAAGAATTAGAATTTTTCTGAAATAAACTTCTTATCTCTAATAACATAAAATGCAATTTTCTTCCTCATTAAATTGGGTTTAGTTTAGTTAACGTCAGTTTACCCTTAGGGGGCACCTCGTAAAAAGGATTTCCGGCATAGTGGTTGGATTTCGCCATCCTAGAGAGAACATAAATTGGTGTGGGTACGCTCCTCCTATCGATGCCGGACGTACTTCCTGCTGGAAGGGTTGTACCGTGGCCAGTGACGGCCCTTAGGACTCAACCACAGTTACCATGAATGTTGCTGTTGCTGCGATCCGGTCATTTAGTCTTTGGTTTATCCGTGTGCCTTCAGACGGATCGAAGAGTAGTCAGTAATATGACTTAGTTACGTCAATTTCCGGTTTAAAAGTAGCTTAAACATTACTTTGGGGCGTATCTCGCAATTGAGAATGCCAGGAAGATGGCGAGGACAAGCCATGGGTAGATAAACCCTTTCCAAACTTACGAACCACACTGACGGGAGAGTTTTGGCCAATGACACCAGATTCAATGTGCATCAGGTTCACATTAATGTTTGATTTTCAATGTAATCAGATTTCGAACTTGGGTCGGATGAGAGGCCACTTTTTCGATAGGAAATATATGCCTGTCTGAAAGGGTTTAGAAATTACCTGTAAAGTCATATCAGATTCTCCAAGGCATATGGATTTAAACCATAAAACTGAATAACCGGACCGTAGAAACAGCATCACTAGCAGGAACTGTGGTTTAGTCCTAAGAGCCATCACTGGCCACGGTAAAAGCCTTCCCATAGGATGTACGTCTCATCATAAATGGGAAGAGCCTACTCCCACCTATTAGTGTACTCTCCAGGATGGGAAGATCAAACAACCATTCCGGTAGTATCTCGTCCTCTTTGCCTCCTTGAAAGGTGCCACCCTGAGGTGCCCGCGGGAATTCTTTACCTTTATAGGATTCTTATCACTTATAAAGGATTATTAATTGGAAAATTCAATGAATGATACCTTAGTGGATTTTATCATTTATGCTCTCTTTCGAATTTAATGAAGAGACAAACTAGCAATATACGCATACGCAACTTCATGCAGAAAGTTCAGATATCTGAACATAAATTATAATAGAAACCTATTTTTACAATTGCTTTGGATTCATGCGGACTTTATTATGCATGAATAAGTAACATTGGTTTTGATGATATATTAACTTTATAGTATGCACTTCTGTTAAACGAAAAAAAAAAAAAAAATTTAAATGCTATAATGAAAATTGCTCTGCATGCCCAAATAATGAATAACATTCAAAGAAAAATAAATATTATCAAACAAAATTATATTAAAATAGTACAAATTAATAAAAATGTTAAATTATTTAAAATTGTCTTTTTTTTCAGTTTGGAAGAAATTGAATGCCACATTTCTCAGCATATGCCTAAACTTAAAATAATATGCATTGCTTGTAATAAATTTTGATTATTTTCCTACAAAATTGTATCCAGCGTGTGTAAAAAATAACAATTCAAAATGGCTAAGCTAAACAGAAAAAATGCAATTTAAATTCAAAAAGAACTAAAATTACTGTGTGCTGAATTCAGTAACAAAGTTCCATAGTATAAATTTACATTCAAATAAATTGCATTCATCACGATAAGAAAGACCAGGAAATAGTCATAACAAAAGTGAAATTATTTTCCACGCCATTATTTCTTATTCAAGGTCACGCACCGTATTATTTTCCATTATTCAAAAGTAATTCTCTGGTGACTGGCTAAACTGACCTGAACAATAATTTGGTTTAAATTACTGTTATTATATCAAATAATAATTTGATTAAAATTACTATTGTTGAATTAAACATTATTTTAATCAATTTACTTTAAAATTTCTTTTTATGGCTGTAGGAAAAAGTTAGGATAACAAAAGTAATGTAAGAAATTCTCAATTTTTGAAAACAATAAAATTTATATGCTGCATAATATTCTAAAAGCTACATTTCTAATTATTTTTTTTCAAGCTGAACGCTTCTTAAATCAAAAAGAAAATCCCATAACAAAGAAAAAATTTCTTTCCTTCCATTTTTATTTCTTGCTTTCATTTTTTAGTTTAAAGGTAATATTTATAAGCTAATGATGGTGAAAGTCTATTATTTTAAAAATACCCATCTTAAAATAATAAAAATTATGATTCACTTCAATAACAGCTAAATTTAAATAGAGAGATATAAATAACTATTGGATCTGCTTATTTCATCTCTTAAAGCCACAATAGTTTAGTACCAAAGTCTCTGCGAAGGCACCAAAGAGTTCTAGATTCGAGATCCGATTCCACCGAAGGATAGGCGTGTAAGCTTTCACTTTCAGACCATTGACACCTAATATTTTCCAGCTGGTGTTTAGCAGAATTTTATAGTCATGATTACAAACTCAGGAGTTGTCCTCGCCCACTAACTACAGATCATTATTACGAGGCCTAAATATTGCTTTAACATGGATTTTAATATTAAATAATATTATTTTACTTTGTAAGCAGTGTATATTGAATCTTCTTATTTGATGTTCATAATTTTTCCCTTAATTCAGATTATATATTTAAGGACAAATTTGTTGATGCATAGCTTTTCTTTTACATTTGAATAATGTAAATTGTTTGTAATTTAATTAAAAAATATAAATACATACAATGAAATAAAAGAAATGGTTTTAGCGGAATATTTTATGGATCTGTTATTTTTTTACTGTGGGACAAAAGAAAATGCGCTTTACAACAATCGTCTCGTGATAATTAATGCAATACAACAGTAACTGTTGAGGTTTCTATTTTCTCATACATAAAACAAACAAGGAGAAAGTATTGTAATCATTAAAAAAAAATCAAGCTCGAAAAAGTGGACGAATCTTCAAGTTTGAGACCTCTTCGAGACCAAAAAGTAAATTCTTTGAATGATGCATGTCTAACGATCTATTTGTCTCTCGACGTATGTTGACTCAGAACCGCTGTGGTGCAGATGGATGAGATTTGGTGTCACAAGTTGACTACTCCGACCCGCCTTGAGGTATACGCAAAAATCTGAACAGTTTAACGGCCACCACAACATTGACGGGAACAGAGGTTGAGTTGTAAGGACTAGTCATGGTACAATCTCTCCCGTAGGATGTACGTCCCTTCATTGGTAGGTGATAGTCGACCCCACACCCTTTTTATACATTCATATAATCTAATACATAAATTTAGCATTTTAACGCAGATTTGATCAGATTTAGAACCAAGCCTGCAAAAAGATTGACCATGAATAGGTCTGTACTTTCGCATGAGTATAAAAGTAATAACTAAAAAAAATGCAATCACTTGGATAAACAAAATTTGTTCCATGGTGTTGAGAATTAAGCTAACCACGTCATCTTCTTGGGCGGAGCCAGCTGCCAATCATGTAGATACCACGTGATATGACTGCTGATGTTGAAGTATATATTTTTCAGTATAAGCGATCGTGACCCTGGTGCGAGGGGGATTGCTAACACTGTTCTCACCTAAAGCATTTTTGTTGTTGTTGTTACTAATAAACTAGGTAAAAGTCAACATGTCTCTTAGTCTTATTTGAAGCCCGGACACCTATCTTCGCTATCAAATAAATTGTTGCGCATCAAGAATGCAATAATTTTTACATAGTGTTAGCATCTAAAGACCATATCCAGCGGAGCTTATAAAGAGTATATTGAGCCAGAGTAGATGTTACGTTTCATCTTTGTGTTCGTCAAACCAAGACTGGACGAATTCCGTTTCATTATTATTCTGGAAAATTCCGTCTTTTCGAAACAGAGTTGGCACTATAGGAAGAAACTGAATAGCTAACTCTTCTCTATACGTCCTCCTGTAAAGAAAGATTCTTCCTTTCAAGGTCATGATTGAACCAGAAGATAACCACGATGCGATTATCCGTGCCATGACCAATCCCCCTCCATTCCCGATATTTGAAATTAAGAAACCACGATAATGCGCTTGTGCAGGTAGGTTTAAAATGTGAAGTTATGCCACTGACTCTCCGAACCACCCGAAGGCAGATGGATAAACCAAAAACTGAATAACAGGACCGCCGTAAAAGCAACAATGCCGGGAACTGTGGTTAAGACCTAAGGGTCATCACCGGCCATGGTACAACTCTTCCTGTAGGAAGCACGTCCCGTCATCGATGGGAGGTCAAACCTCCACCAATTAGTTTACTCACCAGTGTGGTGAGATCCAACCGCCATGCCGGCAGCATCTCATCCTCTTTTCCAAGTGCCCCCCGGGGGAACTAAACATGTGAAAGAGGATTTTTCTGACCATATAACTGTTTTCCACGGATCAATCGATCAAGTTTTATGGTAATGTTCCAAGTACAGACGAGGTTTGGGATTAACATCTAGAACAAGTGGCTTGGGAGACTGTCGCTTTGTCGTAAATGTGCTGCTTATGAAAGTACCTACTGACTGTAATTACCAGCACTGGGGAGAGCAGATGTTCATAGGCCTGCGGTTACCTTGGCTGCCGCTGTTTTCTTTTGAGTCATTCATTATCCACTGCTTCAATATCCGCCGGCCTCTTTCACTCAGGCCTCCCCCGAGTGCTGTGTAAGACCCTGGTTGTTGAACGGCCATGGGGGAGTGTTCCTGCTCTTTCTGTCTTTCGTTTGGTTTTCTGAAACTTCCTTGTTACACTGTTATGATTTCACTCACCTTAACTCTAAAAGTGCCGAAATTCTGGGATATTTCGGTTACAGTTGTGCCAGCTAAAAGGCTTCCTACAATTTGGCCTCTTTGAAAGTGTATATGGTCTGACATTTTATGCTTTTGACAAAAATCCAAAATATGTACAACTTCATTACAGCTACTTCATACTATCATTATATCTATACATAGGCCACCCCCTATTCATGGGCAAGACGTTGGCTGGGCAACCGCTGTAGACCTCGGAGGCCGTCGTAACACACAGCTTCAATATCCGCCGGCCT
>JAOUZG010002851.1:13001251-13025507 GCA_026289955.1 Argiope argentata
ATATATATATATATATATATATATTCATCTTATTCATCTAGTTCAAATACATTTTTTTAAACTTGCAGTGGATGACATTTGACGTTAATGCAGTTTTTTCAAATCGTAATTCATTTATTAAATTTAATGAATTTGTAATACTTTATAAAGAGTTTCAGTAGTTTGTAATGAAAATTCAAATCGACAGGCATTGATTCAATCGGTAAAATGCGAGGATTTCGGTATTTTTCAAGGGAAGGTGAAGAATGCGAGTTCAATTCTTGCGAAGATCATTACTCTTTTTGATACATTTTTATATTTGCTTAAAGTATAAGTTTTATCCAAATGAATTTTGCGAGTGAATTCGCAGTTTTAATTTAATGGTTAGAGTGAATACTTTTTCTCAAACAATGAAATTGAAGAAATTTCAAACTTTATGTTCAATTTCGGTTTCTCTACTTAAAATCTTTGTCATCCATTGTTGGTCATTTCTCCTGCCTAATCTTAAGATTGAGCTACGCGTCGAGAAGGGAAATGTAAAAATTCAAGGAAATTTACTTTCTATTTCCTCACTTAATATTGTAATTTTGTCATATGGAGGTTAACTGTAATTATTTAATAAAAAGTAACCAAAATTTTAAAAAAGTAATAATTGCGATCTGCTATGCCTATTTCAATGTATCATGTCAGAATACCATTTCTTGAACGGCCAATCAGTGAAAATGCTTTAATTAAAAAATCTAATCTACTTTTAAAAAGATTTTTATTAATGTTTGAAGAAAGCATCTCAACAAAAAGTGGCTGATTTTGAAAAACGTATGGATTAATCAAACAATTTCAATATTTTTTTTAAAAAAAGATTTTTATTCAAGTTTGAAAAAAGCTTTCGTAAAGTTGAAATTTAAAATTTCAATTCCTTGATCTCCCATTTTTGTTGACGCCAAAAACCTCATCCCATTGAACCCTCATAGAAGCACCACGGGTTCGTGAAAGTTAAATTATATTTTTTATTTATTTTAATTCATCGAATTAGTCACTTTAGCATTGCAAACGATCCAAAAAAAAACTCTGTCTCGCATTGATTGTTTAAAAAATATCCCATTCCTTTCATTTCGTATAATCATGACATTTTTCTATGTTTTATTTTCTATAGCCATTAACTTATTTTTAAAAAATCAGAGCTTTTTAAATACAATGGCAACACGTTATTAAAAGCTGATTTTTTTTTTTGAGATGCATATTTAAAAATATGTTTTAATTTCAACAACTTTTACAACTTTACCTTGCCACTTTTCTGTTTTGTTTGAATATGAATCTTAAAATATCTTAGTGCTAATAAAAGCTTAAGTATCTGGGTAATGTATTTCAAATTTTATGTTGCCTTTTGCGACAATGTCAAATACCATCCCGATTCTTCGTATCAATCAGGCAAAAAAAAAATCCTTCTTCTTTAGCTTTCCATAATGGAAGAAAATCATGCAATTAAATATTTTATGAAAATAGTTGGAGGTTTCCCATAATAAAAAAACCTATTATTGAAAAAACTACGAAAAATATCTTTAAATGCATGAAAAAAAATCGTACTACATTTAGATTGGTATAATTAAAGAGACATACTTTATAATTATAAAGTGATATAAAAATCAGTTACGTTCAGTTATATTCTTGGGAATTATTTCAGTAAAAAGCTAGAATCTCGCATAATTCATTTAAATTCATTAAATCATTAACATTTAATCATAAAAAATCCCTCAATGCATTAAAATTCATTATAATCTCGCATAAAACATTAAAAAATTTTAAATGATTAAACACTTAATCATTAAAAATCTCTCAATGCATTAAAATTCATTAAATCATTAAAAAATCTCTCAACTCCTTAAAATTTATTAGAATCTCGCTTAATTTAATTAAATTCATTAGAATTTCAGGAAATTGCTATCCTTTAAGTATATTTGTACTCTAAATAAACCTATCTATTCTGTAGAGCAACTATGCACACTTTCTCTTTTATTATTTGTAGAGATTGATACTGATTTGTTACTGCAATTAATATCTCGGATTTTATCAAGGGAGTCACTTAATCTATAGATAATCAATTTTTATACAAATATTTCCTCGGAAAAATTCTTTTTTTGCCCTGAATAATTTAATTTATCATTCTGTTAATAAAACAGGAAGTTCGATTTATTTCAGAAATCCTTTTAACTTAAAATATGCAACAATTGCCATTCCGATGAGGAATAAGTAACAAAATTAATTATCCGCTTAAAGATTCTAATTACAGAAACTTCATTAATATTCAAATCATAATTCTGCGGGGAATATTTTTCAGCATATTTGCAAGTTAGACATCGCAAATGCTACTTAAATGTACTTCAAATCTCTCAAAAACTCTTCGAACCATTTAGGTAAAACGTCAAACTCATCCACTGAAAGTGAAATTTGACATTAAAAAAAACAACTTTTGGCGAATTACCTCAAGTAAAGTTTTATCGTGCACTAAGGCATTAATAACGCGAAAAATAATGCCAGAAGTTAGAACCTGGCGCACATATCTAGGAATTGCAGAGGCCATTAAGATATCCTCGGTCATAAAAACTCATGAATTAAAGATAGAAAACAAATTTCAGAAAATCGTCTGTGTTTTTGATATCTTAATTGCCCTCTGGAGGAAGGCTGTTTTGCGTGCAGAGCGCTCGATACAAGATGCTTAGCATGTTTTCCAGGCATAATTTGAGGTATATTCTACTGATTCGGCCTGCAAGCTCAAATTTAATAACAGGAGACGCATTTTTGCTTGCATTTCCCCCATAAATCAGCAAAACTCTGAGTTTTGTATAAAGGCCATTTGGAACAAAAAAAAAAGGTTTGTTTTAGCTTTATGTTTTTATGCCTATTTTCAATATCATGAGGTTCTGTTTTTTCTTTTATACTTAGGACAAAAAGGAATATAATATATGAATCGATTACTTTTGAGCTGAATTTCTTGATGAATCTTTTTAGCTTTGAGTATATAGTAGAAAGACCGGCGTTATATTTCGTCCTAATTCCCATTTTTACTTTACGAATATGTAATATATAAAAAGTATAATGATCATTAAAAAAACACGAATTTAAGATTTTTAATTAATCTCTAACGATTTTAACGACCTCCCTGAATTCTAAAAACAAATTTTTGTAAAATAACCGTTGGGGTGTTTATGACAAATGTAACCCAAAAACGGTTGGAGCTATACAGTTGAAATTTTTCATACGGTTTTTATAATAAATTTGCAAATATCTATCAAATTTTGAGTAAGATCTGTTCTTAAGAAGTCTGTCTATCTGGATATTCTAATGTTATAAGTGGACACGATAATTACAACACAAAGAAAGCTAGATAGATAAGATTTGTAGCATTACCCTCATAATTCAGATAGAATCCCTTGGACGCCAATACAGCTACGATCAGTAGTGGCGGGGTGGTCGGTTCTACAGAAGAAGAAGCATCACTTGGACTGACATGCGCCTTTATATAATGGTTATGTTACTCGACTACAAACCCAAGCGTTACGAGTTCGGTCCTAGGGCGTCCGCATCAGCCTCAGATTCAGTATACAAATTATAAAGTATATAGTATAGATGTCTGCGCCAAATTTTGAGTTAGATCTGACTACGGGTTGACTGCTTGTTGATTTGGGCTTTCAGAAGCATGTAAACGCAACAATTTAAAAATAATGTGAGAAATAGTATATCAAATTTGGCATGGGATTTTTTGAATACAAACGTAATTTTCTGTCAAATTTATGTTTTAATCGATTGAATAAAACGTGCCTAAAACGCAAACTTGACTTTTGAATAATATTTCAATATTACAGTGATTAATCGCCAAATTACTCGCCAAGGTTTACAGAATCAATAAAAATGCTAAATCCATGTCAAAAATTAATATTTTTTACCCAAATGCCGTGAAAAGCATTTTCTGACACGTCAAGTTTATAAGAGAGCATGCGAGGCAGTTTTGAGGAGAGAAGTTTTTCTGGTTTTAAATAATTTTCATAGATTGGTACGCGTATGCAAAGAAATGAGTGCAAACTCTTTATTGAGCAAAATATTTGGCATAAAAATACTAAATTTGTCGCATATTTCTTTTTTTTTTGGAGGGGGAGGGGGTAATAAATTATCACTTAGAAAAAGAGGGTTTTAAAATTTAAATTAACCACTTAGCATACAATGAGGTGTCTGACACGTGCATCGAATTACTGAATTTTTATTTTCATATCTGCAATGAAACCACAGCATTGAAAAATCAATACGAAACGATTTGGTATCCCAAATTCTCCTTATATTATTTTTAAAAAATCAAATTGTCAATACATTACCAAAATAGGATGAGTTACCTAATTAGAAAGTAAAATAAATTTGTATGTCACGTGGTTAACACGTTAGATAAAAATTAAATGGAAGTTTATCTTGTTTTTTCCTATCATCGAATTTTATAACGCAAAAACCCAATACCCAAATAATATTTTAAGTGATAACATTTTTATTTACAACATTTTTCTCGTATTTTAATAAATTTAAAAATATTTTAAAGGAAAATTTTGCAATAATGCTTTTTATTATTTTAGTTACTGGATCATTCATGCTCGTTGAAATGATTTTAAATACTTTTTTCGCAAGCATTTTTCCTGTTATACGACGAAGAGTAAATTTCAGAAATAAAATACAAATTGATATATCAAATTTGAAATAGCCATTCTATGAAATTTTGTGCTATAGATTGTTTTTTATCTTGATTCATATAAATTTCAAAATGCTATCTCATATTTCTGACCTTTTGATTTAAACAATTTATTTTTGAGAACTGATACAATACAATATTTTGACTCAACTTCTGTTTTTTTAACTTTTATTTTTAAGAAGCATAGTGAAAGTATTGTAATAATAAAATAAAAAATCGAGCATGTTATATTGATAAACTTTTACATTCTAGATTATCTGAATTTAAAAAATGCATTTTTAGCGTTATGCTTGTCTGCCTGTAAATATAATAAGCAATGATAATTTTATCCATCAAAGTTAGATAGATGAAATTTGGTATATAAATTTTAGATTAAATTTATAGATTTTTGGCAATATCTTGAAGAAAATCCATTTGGTGGATGTATAGCTGTTTAACCCTTTTGCTCATTTTGTATAGTATACCATATATACAGCTTAAAAAAATATCAATATAAAATATTTTTTAACTTAGTTTTATTAAATACATGACATTTCTAGATGTTTATTTATACTTCAAAAATAAAAATAGTGGTTTATCTGTCATAATTTTAAATCAGTTGTGAAAAATAACCGTCAAGATGCGCCTCTCAGGTTTATCTAAGGTAAGTTTTATTTTATTTTTATGTTTGTACCCCTAAATATGTATGTTTATTATAAAATGCACATGCCTAAATGTTTGTTCTTACACATTTTTATATATTAGATATTGTCGCTATGAGAATTAGCATGTTTTTGTCATGTTTTTTACTAACGTATATTATACTATACAATGCCGCAGTTGCAGTAATTTACCTTTCGCTGGTGGGGTATAGAATAATATACATTGCTAACTTCCCAGGAACAATATTTTTTTGGACTTTAAAATTCCTTGGAGCTGGTACGCATGTTGAGGGAAAATCATGGTATATTTAGTTTAGTAACAATCGGACAAAAGAAACTCAAAGATGCTGCTATTAAACTGCTAACTGAAAAGGCTTTGAAAAGGAAAGGAAGAGGCGCCTTCTGTCAGGTTGTTTGTCATAAAAATAAACTTAGTGCTGTCAAGTGGTTCGATAATAAACAGGTCACATTGATGAGTTCTTGCATTCTAATGCATACCCTGTCGAAAATATAAAACGATTCAGCAAAGAAGCGAAATCTCGTGTTGATGTAAAATGTCCTAAAATTGTTAAAGACTATAATCGTCACACGAGAGGTGTCGATTTGTCAGATATGCTGATTGCATTATATCGCACTGGAGTAAGATCGCACAGGTGGTATATGAATGTTTTCTCGCAGCTTTTGGATATATGCATCAACAATGCTTGACTTTTACGTCGGAGACATAACAAAATGACCAACACCACTAGAAAGCAGGATCGCCCAAAAGATTTTAGGTATGAAATCTACAGCGGCCTCCTGAAACGAGGTCGAAACGTTTCAGAGAAACATTTAGACGCAATTCCCGACAAAACAAAAATAAAAAGACCGTATCTGGGTGACCATGCGATGATGTCCGGTATGATAAATAGGACCATTGGCCGAAAATAACCGGATATCAGAGGTGCAATTACTGCAAAGCTGGCCAGGCAAGTACGATGTTTACAAAATGTGAGGTTCATCTTTGTTTTGTGAAGAATCGAATCTGTTTTTTAGAGTACCACCGCAAGCAACAGGGTCTCTGAATTATTATAATAGGATTATTTTGTAAAAAGAATTGTTCAAGAAAGACATTTTATTAAACATTTTTACTTCCACCAAGACAGTTATTTTTGTTTAAAATCATGCTATTTATAATAATCTTTTGGTATATGTTAAAAACTACCAGTAACATTCCAACTTTCCCTAAACATAGCAATGCATACCATAATATACATTCATAAAAATGCGATAATCACTGTAAGTGTAGCAATGTATAGAATAGTATACATCTTGTTTTTCCAAAATTTTCATATTACGATTTATTATTTTTTTTTATGTTTTTTATAGTCCAAAGAAGCTACCTATATCAATTTTTTTTTGCTTTTCTTTAAAAATAGCAATCTTGCCACGATAAGGGTTAAATACAAGTTGACCCGTAAATAAAGTTTTATATATAGATCTGGTGTAAATATGAATTCAGACTGAACATCCAAAATGAGTTACTCATTTAATTTTTTAACCAAATTTGTCAAATGATTGACTGTCTGTCTGTCTGTCTGTATTTTTGCATGCTTGTAAAAGTGCATCTCACAAAAAGAATGATTTAAATCAATGAATTTCGGTAAATGATTAAAATAAATAAATTAATTAATATATGAAAAAACTACATTAACATCAAATGTCATCCACTACAAGTTTTAAAAAAATATATTAGAACTTGGGAGGACGAATAAAATGTAATTTATTAACGATGGAAAATTTGATCGAGAAATATATAGGGAGAGTGTAAGCTAATACTAGGAATTGAAAAAGAATTATACTTCATAAAATGCATTCTATTTTTTTATTGTAACCACAACTTTTTCTTTGATGCAAACAAAAATATATATATATATATAAATATTTTCATAATTCTTGAATGATTTTATTCTCAATATCTTAACCAAAAATCAAATAAAGGAAAGAGAACGCATAAATGCATTAACGCCTCTTCAACAAATAATACCGAGACGTTTTGACAACACATTCGATGATAAAATTAAATCTCTCAAAACACTCCATAACTTTCTTTCCTGATCTCGAGTTTGTCTTTCCTGATAAAAAAGAAAAAAAGAGAAAAAAGAGAGAAGTGCCAGCAAATCCGGGCGAAGCACTCGTCTAATTTTGTCATTGACTGCTTCCAATTACTTGAACAAACACTTCTGTCCGCCGAACCAATTGAATTCCCGCCATTTCTTTCAAATCATAATTCCAAAAGCAGTGGAAGAAGTCGATGGGGTGAAAAAAAAAGGAAGATCATACCATTGATAGTAATTATATCGTCAGCTTCTCTCTCACGAAATGTGGAGATTCCAAAGGAAAAGAAGTCATTAGTAAGTTCACTTTAGGACACATAATTCAGTTTCATTCTCATTTTTTTTTTATTTCAGTGGATATCATAAGCTTACTTAAGGTACGACAAAGAGGCTAGAAAATTGAATGATGATGCTTTCAGCTCCTTAAATTGAGTTTTTTATTGGTTGTTTTTTTACGTAGCTATATTTTGTATCATTTTTCATTTGAAATATCGAAAATTGGACAAAAAGGTTGAAATCAGTTATCATTTTTGTGTTTGCTGAAGACTTTTTTCCTCCGCGTTACTTTGTCAATAGCATTCATTCATAGCATCTCCAGCCGCCTTTGGTGACAAGTTTATTCTCTGAAGTCAGATTATGGATTTTTTAGTCTATTAAATTATTAATATGCGATATATTTTTAAAAGAAAACTTTTCGTCTTAAAATGTGATGCAACGAAGATACATTGAGCTCAATTGAAACAATTTACTACAAACTAAAAGTGTATATACGCATTCAAAAAGTTATAAGTACACTCGGCACAAGTAACTAGAAAGCCATTTATAAAATTATTTAACATATTAAAATAAAAAGAATAAGTAAAGGAGCATTTATCCCTTGATGGTGATTCGCGAGGAACATTTTACTGGTATCTTAGAATAATAATTTGATATAGCTTTTCAAATATAATTCAAAATCAAATAAGAGTCAAAAGAGTATTGGGACACTTTTGAAATGTGAAATTCAACAAACATGTAGCACATAAATAGAATTGAATTTACTACCAATTTTTTAGAGTAAAATTTAAACAAGTAATATTTTTTTAAAAGTCGATTCCTCCTTATGTCAATACAGAAAATTTTTAGTTTAGTTACTTTTCATTAAATAATTATAATCATTATAAATAATTTATCAAAAAAATTATTAATTTTCGCAAGAACTGAATTCGCATTCTTTACCTTCACAAGAAAAATAGTGAAATTCTTGCGTTTTACCGATTAAGCTACTGCCTGTTGATTTCAATTCTCATTACAAACTGCTGAAACTCTATTTAAAGTATTAAGAAATGAATTAAATTTAATCAATGAATTAATGTTTGGAAAATTATATTAACATCGAATGTCATCCACTACAAATGAAAAAAAAATGTATTTGAATTTGAGTGTATGAATAAAATGTATTTTATTAACGATTGAAAATTTGAACAAGATATTTATATATAGAGAGAGTATGAACTAATGGTAGGAATTGAAAAAATTAATAATTGAATTAATATTTGAAAAAACTCTATTTACATCAAGTGTCATACTACAAATTTTTTAAAAAAGAATGTAATTGAACTTGAGTGGATGAATAAAAAGTATTTTATCAACGATTGAAAATTTGAACAAGAAATATATAGGGAGAATGTGAACTAATAGTAGGAATTGAAAGAAAAGGTTTTATTATCCGAAAGTGCGAAGGAAATGTTGAGTAATATTAGCAAACTCAATTCATATACCGTTCTAGCATAAATTATTCGCATTAAGTTTTCCTTATAGCCTCAAAGTTGAGCTTCTTTCCATGTTTCAATGGCACTGATTCTTCGAATATGTTAGGGTTTTTTGGTATATCAATAATTTTATCATTATCAAACCTGAACTTTGCAGTGTATTTTAACATAATTCCTACATTTCAAAATTTGAATAGATATTTATATCATCTTTTCACCGTTAAGCGTTCAGCACAAAAATCATCTTCAATATGGAAATAATAATTTTTGTCCATTTGTTTAAACATGTGAAGGTAATGCTAGTGATGATAAACATATAAATGATTAACAAGATTGACGGTTGCTTGTTAATTGCTGAAATTTTTAATTAAATATTTTATGCTCATTTTTCAAAAGCATTAATGCCTTGAATCCCTTTTTAGGGCTGGTTGCGATTCGAAAAATGAACCCCGATATTGCACAAATGTTTAAATTTGTTATTAACAAATGGCAACTCATGAATGATCAAAAATGTGTTCCAAATACATTATTATTATTATTATTTGTTCTGCAAAAACTTCATTCTTCACGAGCCAAGAGAAAAAGTAAGTTTTTTAAAATTATATATGAATTATTTATTTATTTATTTTGGTTTTTAACATATGTGTCACTATGAAGCATTTCGTCAGTTTAATATTTTGCAATTTTATTTTGTTTTTGACATTTTGAGATATTGTTTTAGAAATGCTTGTAAAATGATTATCCCATAGTTTTGAAATTCCTTGCATTTTGGCTATGTATCGGTAATTTGTTAAAAGAAGTTTAAAGATGATTTTTAACTGAAAATTTGTTTTGATTTGATTGATCTCTTTTAAAGAAAAAATGTAGATATCATTCAAAACCTTATTATGAAGGGTTCTGTAGTGACAAATCTTATTTCATAATTCTTTGAACATTCTAACATTGATTTCTAATGCGGAAATTTGCTCCTCCCGGACTAATTGATTATTTTTCAAAAGAAGAGGTATAATGTCATTTGACCAATGCATCTAAATCGCACGGACAAATATCCATTGACCAATGTTGCACGGTTTAACCCTCTATGGGCCCGTGTAACTTTCAGGTCACATTTTAATTTATCAGTATCTTACAAAATAATTATAGCTTTTTTCATGAGGTGGCGCATAAATCTTAACTCTATGATGTTGAAAACACAACCAATACTAGTATTTATGACCATTGCTGGGCTCATCAACCCGAAATAGCAAAATAATTGCTGTGTAAACCGTTGGAAGTAAAACTATGCGAAACCATTTGATCCAATTGAAATTATTTGTGCTTTTGTCAGTGATTACCAACTATGTTTATGGATGCACGTACATTTATTCCTTACACCAAATGCAAATTGTTTTATGAACTTTCACATACGAACTATTATCACAGAAGTACAAATTTTATAGACCGGTGTGACTTGAAAATCACATAATGATTATAACACAATAAAATTGTTTAAACACAAAATTTGCTTTCATTTGCATAGATAGGTTTTATAATTTCTGACTTTTCGTTCCCCCATTTTTTTGGAGTTAAAACAAAAATTTAGCCCATAAAGGGTTAAAAAAGATAAAGTGATATTTATTAGTATAAATTTGTTGAAAAACAAAATAATAGGATTCTATTAGATAGAATGACAGCATTGTCGTAACAATTACCTCAAATATTAAAAGTTTTAGTAAAATCTAGATGTTGATCAAGCAATGAAAAGAAAATAGTCGAAAATAATCGATCAAATGTGGTTGCCTAGTATAATCATATCATTGGAGGAGGGGGACGGAAAGGAATCAGAACATCGGAAAATATTGTTTAACTATCGAATCCAAAACTGTTGTGCTAAATGTATGGCAGTTATATCATAAATGCTCCTCATCCAATACTAACCCATTGCAATTGAACCATGTCGATGAGAAATGTGTTGAGCTCACTTTCAGAATTTTACTAAGAAACTTTTGAAAGTTTGTATGTAGATCAAGGGAATTGAAATCCAGAGGGTCAAATTTAATTATATATAATGGGGAACATATTACGTAGCTCGAAATAAAATTATATTAAGATGTACCTATTGTGACAAAAATATATATGAAATATAGCAATTACAATATAAAATTACTTGATAAATGCTTTGTTAATTTCCATACAAAAGACTTTTTTCAAAGTAATATATAATTTTATGTTGATTGTTTGCATATTTAATAAACTAAAATATTTTCTTAATAATTAAATAATTTACTTCAAATATTTTTTGTGTAAAAACTATGCGAATCAACTAATCGACCTTCTTGTGCCTATCGTCCTTTCTAAGTATGTTTTCATTTTTTAATTGGTTGATTTAAAATTTGAAATAAATATTTTTTTATTATTTTTTTCTGTTAAGTAGACATATCTGTAACCAGTATACAAAATATTTTTGAAAACAAAAATATCAGATATTCGTATCTTAATAACTCCCTCAACAAAGTATTTTCAAATTTTGATTGACATGTGAATTGATAGATATTAGAAGATGTAAACAGTTCCATTCATTGGGCTACGCATCTGTATAATTTCCTGTAATCTCAGTTAAATTTTATACTTTATATTGGAGATTAAAACTTCACCTCATATATTATAAAGACTTTCTAGATCAAACTATTTCGAAAACCAAAAAAGTTCTAAAAGTTTTCACCATTGTTTTCTTGTGAATTGAAAATGTGTGTATATAAGTTTTAAAAAGTTAACTAAAATCATACTTAAAACAGAAATTCAGTCTTTATCAAAGTATTGGCAGTATCTTCGTCCATTCGCCATCAACAATGCAAAAATAATAATTAAAAATCAAATAATTGTTGTAATAATGAAAACGATTCCTTTATTTAAAACAATAACATATATTATAAACTTAAAAATAGTTTAATAATTTGATGAAAGAACTGTCCAAAAATTAAATTGATGTCATTGAAAAGATAATTTTTAAATATGATAAAGTAAAATTACAACATTGGAAGTATTGTTCACAGTTACGAAAAAATGCAGCAAAATTCAAAAAGGTAATTACCAGTTAATTAAACTGGTGTGATTAAAAATTGTGCTAATCTTAAAATGATTTGAAAATCGCTAGTGTGTTTTAAGATTTTTAGAATTTGCTTCCAAAACATGTCGAAATGCCACTTTATTTTTAATTAAAGATAAATAATAATGAAAATTTCGCAGAAATTGTCTCAAATTAAATATTCCCACTTTTTAAAGCATATCTAAGAAAAATTTGCTATATATCAATCATTCTGCCATGTAAAGCACTAAAACACACTTTTATTATTTGTTGAGATTTGGCTTTTTTACAAAATGCAGAGTAATATGGTTAAACTAATCTTATTCTTAATTATATGCGATATGATCTCAATAAAAAACAATTCTCCCTTTTAACACCGACGATGATTTATTCGATTAACTTAATTGATTAGCATCTCAATTTCCCTGATTTGTGGGTTGAACAGAATATTTCTCGTAGCTAAGTAAGCAAAAAAATTTAATAATTAAATTAATATCATTAAAAAGAAAGTTGTTACAATTTATTTAAGTGTTTAAAGTAAGTTTTATGCATTGATATGTTCTTAAGTTTTTTTTAAATAATAGTTTTAACTTTTTTGAAATTTTTGGGTAAATAAAATTTCCAAAAAATAAATCAACTTCCAAAAGTATTTTATTTTCCAATGAATATATGTGCCAAATTTGGTAGCTAGCTTTCAAATGAGGTGATATTTAAAGAAAAATATTCAAACACAAAACATTGAAATTTTGTTATTACAAGAGATAGAAATTTTTGAGCAATTGTAGTAACATTGTAGTCATTTTCACTCCACCAAAGTATACAGAATGACTGGCCTTGAAGCAGGAGTTAAGGTTGAGTCCTAATGGCTACCCATCACGACCAACATAACTCATTCCGGCAGAAGTACATTCCATCACCACAGTGGGGTGATTCAACCTGCATTATTATTCAATCTACCAGTAAGTGAGACCCAAACACCAGAACATTTTTCAGCCCATCATGTTAGATTCCCTTGGCTTGGATAATAACAATTGTTAAAAAAACCTTTCGGTGACAACCAAGAAATATGATTCTATGTAGTAAATCGTTTCTATAGAGTAAATACAATTTTATTTTTATGATATCTCGCAAAAAACTAAAATCGGTTTCTCATGAGATTAAAGAATTTGAGTTAAAATTGAGCGAACTCTTAAAATTTGAAAATAAAAAAAATTAGTGTCATACGTTATTTAGGAGACATCAGTCATATTATAAATATAATAGTTGGTCACGTAATTAGCTATCTTTTATTGTCTACAGCATCACATTTTTTGATGCTATATTCTAGAATTAAATTGACAGGATAAAATTATTAAATAAATGAAAATAACTCATTTAAAGGAATTTTATTTTATCCAGTAATTTGAGTGGAAGTTATTTGTTAATGGCGTGATATAAATTTATTGCCAACACAAGCCGACAAAAAGAAATATCGTAACTGAAATTAACAATATTCAATTAAATTATTTTCAGTGTCCTTGTTTATAATCATATATTTTTAAGATATACCTTTTGTAAATCTTCCTCATTTTCTTGCTTTGGATTTTTGGCCAAAATATATTACTAAATCCTTACAATAGATGGCAGCACAGATGTACAACTTTCGTTGAATATTTTCGCCCAAAGATCCCGCCGATAGATGACACTACGAATAACCTTAGCTAGATTTATAAAAGTTATATGTAATCTCGAAACTATACATTAACCTAAGCTAAAAATTATATTTAATATTAATTTAGTTACTTTAATAAATGAAACCATTCTTAGTTAAACTAAGTCGAATATTTTAAGCATAAGAATTTTTTTTAATCAGGAAGAGATGTTTTTTTTGGGGGGGAGGGGGGATTTGCTGTATTTTATTAAACATACTTTAATGAGAAAGGAATAAATAGCAGAAACCTCTGAAATAAATTGCCTCTTGTGCATATACTGAAGTTTATTATGCAAATAATAAGAGAAAGATTCAACCAAATTTGAAACTTTTTTTTTGCCTTTACAGACATTTAAATTTTTATCCAAACAGTAGAAAGTGAGTATATCGTAATAGTTCTTTTTTTTTAATAGATAACAATGTTTTGGTCAATTTCCACCTAATAGACTATCCTAATTTTTTTGGGGGGGGGATCATTTTTGGAACTATGCTTGCATTTTCATCAACCTGCATACACAATAACTTTAAAAAAATTAATTAAAAAAATCGCTTAGTATTAAAACAGTGAATAAACAATGAACATTTTTTGTCAGGTATTTACGATATTTCAAAGAGGTTTCTCGATATTCCGAAGGACGGACAACATCATAAAGTATTGTAATAATTCTCTTGTGTCTATATGGTTGATGTAAAATGTAAATAGTATTGTTAATACAAGGAAATAAAACAAATACCATTAAAATGTTCATTTTCCTTTTTTTAAAATATGAAACTCCTTTTGGGATGGTACTGGGCTCAAAAGTTAATGAGAAAAAAAAACATTAAAATTTTGAGAAGGTCTTTCTTATTTATCATAAGAAAGACCTTAAGCATTTAATATTCAAGGAGTTACTACGAACCAAATATGGCAGCTCTGGATCCTGTGGCCTGCTTTATAGAGCATTTTGAAGGACTTTTGCATCAAGCATTCACAAAATTAGTATCGACTTTTGTGTGCGTGAATTCGTAAATAGTATGTGTCTTATAAATATTATCATAATAATAAAAAATTGGCTCGTCCTAGAGTACTGTGGTGATAGCTTCACAAGCCAGATAACAACTTCTAGACTGGAGTGATCACTTTTGTCTAGTGGTCTAGTTACTCGGCTATGAATCGTAACGTTGCGGCTATGACCTACGAACCCTAGGACTATCCATACCATTCATCCATAATGGTGATTCACGACCTTGTATAAATAATTTTCTACAGTTGTTGTGGCGCCCTCTACCAGCAGAAAAAGTCGTCAGATGCGTTAAATACAACAACCATCAACACCAATAATTCACGCACTTTAGCTATATGCCTGGCGCAAATATATCGTTCGTCTCACCACTGACTCACTGGTAGAAAAGTATGTAGTGATAGTTTCATAAGCCATAAAACAACTTCCGGACTGGAGTGATCACTTTTTTCTAGTGATCTAGTTACTTGTCTTTGAACTCTAACGTTGCGAGTTCGATCCTATCAGTCCTAACCATCCTCCTCCACAGTATTATAAAAGTGCCAAAATTCAAGCTTTACGATGAGATGGACCACATTCGTACAAATATCTTTTTCTCCAAATAATAGTTCTCTAAAAGAATTTTTTAAAAAAATTAGTATAGTGGTTGGTTCTCCATGATATTCGAATGTAGGCAAGAACTCACTTCATGCGCTTGTTTATAAACATTACGCAATTCTAATTTATTTTAGAACATAATATCACGACGAAATGTAGCTGCTGAATCTGCAAAGAATGTTACCGACTTTCTTGGTAATAAAAAAACAGCGTATCGCATGTATTTTAAATAATTTTCAAACAAAATATACAACATCCTTCGATATTTACTTCAAAATTATAACTAACAAATATTTTTTTTAAAGTCAATAAATGTTAATGTAAATTTAAAAAAAATAAGCATCATGGCCTATATTTGATATTTAATAGATGTTACTATTGGTAAAATTGCAGCATTATAAGCATTTTCTTTTTCGTTCCACTCGTGAAATTCAATACAGCGCACAAAAATAATTTGTCTTTCTTTAAGAAACCATAAAACATATAAATAAACAATTTATTAGCAATGTTGCTACAATGACGTTAAGAATTAAATCTTTTATAACAACATAGTTTAATCAGTATGAGAAACCTTCTTCAAACTTTCTTATATATTAAGTAATAAAAGTGTTATTATCTCTAATTGTACATAAAATTATGGACTTCAAATAAAACCATGAAATCTATAAATGCTCGACATTTTATTTTCAGTATATTGCATATAAGCACCGTTTGTTACAAAATTTAATGATATAACCCATGTAAGTATATTGCATAATGTCACTTTTCCGTTAGCCGGGCGCAAGCGAAGAATCCCGAAATAATGTAGAACTCCACCGAAAGAAATTTGATGAAAGATTGCCAAATAATTTGGAATTCCGTTGACTGTTTTGTCATTTGCTTAGCTTGGCGACTCAGTTCACGGTTGGCTCGCAATTGAATGGAAAAGGAAAATTACCTATATATGGTAATAAGAAATTTTTCCAACAGATTATGATGGATATGTATCCGGAATTAAAACTTGTTATACGTCTATATACCAAATATCATTTACCTAAAATGAAATATTTTCGGTAATTTTTTTTAATTTTTACTTTAAAGATAATATAAAAACTGATATATGATTAACCTTTTGACGGATTTTATTCAAAACATTTAAATCACAAGCTTTATATGCTATATAACTACATTCCTAATTTTAGCTATCCAAGTTTTTACGTTTTAAAGCTATCATATTTACATGTATGCGAAAATGTACACATAAAGATATAATTTCTTGACGGAATTTTGTTTATAATTTGATGCAGCCCCTGTTTACATGATAAATTTGAGTACCAAATTTTATTTAACGGTTCTTAAGTAATAGACCGTCGACGTCAATGTTCGCCAACGGTTTAGTAACTCATTGACGACAGATTCAAATTTGGCGATAAACTCTCGACGCCAACAAAACTAACAAAAAGGCCGACGACAGTTACGGTTTGAATTTTTTTTAAAATAATGGCGGGTTTTTTTGTTAGTATTAGACCGGTTGAGCAACTAATTGGCAATGCCTTCAAATTTGGAGATAAAGATAGGTGGTCTAATACGTAAGTTTCTATTTTAACTAGCTCTTTACGTTTTGAAGTTATCAACACCTTCAGACATCTACATTGGCGAATTTCCTGTAGATGGTTATCTTTTAAAAGTAGAAAAAATTGTACAAATTTCGTATAAAGATCACATATCACATTTCATCAATCTAATTAAAAGTGAACTTTAAGTCAGTATCTTCACAAACAGACAGGACATTATTTCTAAAACTGTTATTTTAGGGGCACTTTTCCTTTGGTCGGGCGCAAAAGTCGCCAATTGTGAACCAAACGTGAGTCGAGTCACCAAGCGAAGAGAGTGACTAAACAATCAACGAAATCCTACATTATTTGGCGATTTTTCGCTTGCGACTTCTAACAGAAAAGTACTGTTTTTGGATCCTGAGAGGTTTGAAATGTGGAGGTTCGAACTTGAGAGTTCGAATTTTTTGACAGTGACAATTACGCTTTGGTAAGAGAAAGCTAATTTCTTGGTCAAACTAATAGAAAAGGTACAGCTTTCTCGTCAATGTCAGCCAAATTGTTCCAAAAATTAAAAGCACATCAAACCATCGCCACCTTGAAACTAGAATTTTACAATCTGAAGCGGAGATTTTAGAGTAAAAATAACTTGAATTATCATTATTTGATGATTTTTTCACCATAAAAAACTCCTGCTTGTTGATCGTACTGCTTATTTGAGTTAATCTAGATATATCGTCGGTTGTAACGCGACCCGTAAGTGCCAAAAAAATTCACTAATTTGGCAATTTTAACCCACAAACTATATAGCATGTGATTCTCACATTCAAGTTTTTTCATTATGAATAATAATGCGCTTGAGTATAATTTTATAACATGGCGATATTTTTCAATGGAGCCTTTTGATTGCCGTAAAACCGAGTTGTATCTTTGTTTGGTGCGACAGGAGAGAGAATCACTCCCTTTTCGCCAAGGACATTTAGCGCCAAATAGGCAACCCGATATTGTTGTTATAGGATATCTTCCTCCGGGAGATAAGACGCAAGAGCGCGGGCATTTGGCGATTTTGAAAAGTGCGCTAAGGGGGTGATGTTCTCTACGGATCAGCCCTTTGTTTATATTAAAATAGCATAAATATGAAATGAATTTACCTTTTTCCTTATTCTTTTGTGAAAATGCAAAAATTTTGGCATCATAAAACTTGTGTCAAGAAAATTGGCAAGGAAATAAGCGATTGCAGCTTTAATTACCAATTAAAATCATGGACACTCAGCAACAATTTCAATTTGAACTTATAATTTTTTTAACGATAAATACATTAATAAATCATATATAACTCGCATAACCAAAAAATTATTAATCGGGCTTCATTTTATGGAGATGTCTTCAAAGGCTAAAATAATGATTCCAATCAATCTGTTTCATTTAACCTGGCTCTTCATGTCTTTTAAACAGTTATGATACAAAGTTTCAACCATTTCCCTGGCCGATAGCGGTCGCAGGACAACCATTTCTGTCATACCATTTTCCGAGTATAGGAACCTTCTTGTGCAGTACATCGCGCCGGTCCTCTCCACAGACACGTCAGAATCCTTCTCCTGAAGCTGAGAAGATTTCAAAGAAGGTTTCAAGGGTGGAAAAGTTTCACGGAAAATGCGGGAAAATAAAGGCATTATTACTAATTCAAAATACATTACGTTTCAAACTGCGATGTTTATTATTTTTCAAGTAGGGTTTCAAAAGTTAAATAAGATGGTATTGCATTTGGGATTGTTTTTGATGAGAAAGTCTTTTTCCATGCTGATGTCTTCACGTAATCAATCGTTTCTTGTTTCACATGACTCGTGTAAAAAAAGAAAGAAATATATTTTTAATGTGATAACGTAAATAAATTACGTGTATAAAACGTGTATAAAATTAAAATTTACTATGCCCGACCTAAGATTATAATGTGCTTTCGATTTTTTTCGAGACTGGGGGGTGAGGAACAGCTTTATGTCAGAGGTAATCTTTACAATGTTGTATTACAATCTTTAAAGCACTTTTTCATTAGTTCTCATAGTCATTCAGGATGGTGGATTTTTGGCGAGTTTTAGGAAAGTTTGAAGGTCAAGGACCAAATCCGCGCCACTAGGTACCGTAACTGCGTCACATAACCCCTAAAAGAAAGTGATCTCCATCGTCCGGTAGCTATTAATTGATTTTATGAAGCAAGCGCCACTAATTGACGCGTTTTTATTGTGTTTGGCGATAAATTAGATATTTTGGTTTATCACTTATTAATCGATTTATGAATAATGATAGCACGGAAAATATTTTCTGTTCTCAAGAAAGAGATCAGAAGCAATATTTTCCGTATCTGAAAAGGGTGGGATAAAAGGTTTTCCCAGAATGTTGGAAAGCACTTTCCAGAAATGGGGGGGGGGGGATTTTGTGCTTGTATGTATTTTCACGTGTTTTGCCAAAACACGTACGAAAAAGTCGAAATTATAACAATAATTTATGCACAAATTAATATGTTTCATATTTTACGGTTTGTGATTCATTTATAAACATAAAGACTAAAATTACATGATATTTTTCTAAGACTGAAATGGCAATTGGCAAGCCAATGAACGCATTAAATTTATAAATATTTTATTGTATGAAAAGAATTATAATTCTTCATTAATATACCATTCATACCGCCAAGGATGGTAAATTAAATGAAAAAAAGGTTTTAAAATGCTAAATGCTAAATGAAAAAAAAAAGGGTTTATTGCCAAACAAAACGATGCGTCATAAAATGTAGGGCTGCAAATACACTGTTTAATTATTTGAATGGCATTATTTTTGACAAGCTAAAGCTGTACGTTAAAATATATATCAATCAAAAAATAATTTGGTACTTTTCTGCTAACCGGGTACTAGTGAAAAATGGCGGATACATTATTTGGCGATTTTTCGCTGGTGCCCGACACTTGATTGGCTATTAGAAATGGTAACGAACGGTTTTTAGGGATACAATAAAAAAGATTGTAGGCATTCGAGAATGTATATTAATTTTAAATCTGGAATCTTATTAAATTTCTAGACAAAAAAGTCTATATCATGATGTTATGTTACATCGTAAGGATTGGACTACAATTTTCTTTAAGATCCATGTAAAAGTCACGGTTTTCTCGATTTATAATATTCAGAAAACGTTTTCATTTAGTTAATTTGAGTATTTTTCCTTTAATGGCGGTAATGAAAAAACGCCAAAGAAATTTGGCTGAATTATACATTATCTGACAAATGTTTACTTTAAACCGATGTAAGAAATTTGGCGGAGCTCTGCGTTATTTGGCAATTTTTTTGGTGGATGCTTAACGGAAAAGTATTTTAAGTTGTAATTTTATTGTGAATCCTTTCTTATTTTATAATTGTTGGTATTCAAAGAATTAACTTGAATATAAACAGTAACAGATATAGTGACAAAAGATGCCAGTCTTGACAATGTCTAGTAGCAAAGAATTTATTTTAGCATACTATTTAAAATGTTGGCAAACATTTAAATTCACCAAGTTTTTCAGTCAGTTTGAGGTAGTAAGTTTTCCTAACAATAGATTTTTTTAAAATTTTGATTAAAATTTTCTGTTTAACTTTCGAACACAATATTACACAAAAATTATTTACACCTTGACAAAAAAATATTTTAATAGGATTTTTAACTATCTCGATTATTTTTCGTACAGTTTTCTTCAATTTTAATAAATTTCTAAAGGTATTTTAAGCACTTTTCACACTAATACCTTCCATTGTTTTATGAAATGCATGTAAATGTTTTCATATTCATATGCATTACTATCATTTTAAATATATATATATATATATATATATATATATATATATATATATAATATAGAGTCTGCACTTTATTGTTTCATATAATTAAGAGACTATTTATGAAAAAAATATAGAAAATGAAGTCTTAAATCTAACCTTGCAAAGATGTATTAGACTAAGGATTTGAATTTCCTTATTTATTTATATTTAATAGTTGTTCTGCAAATAAATTCATTTTCGTCATTTCTATTATTGACTTTGACTAATAGAAATGACGAAATTAATTAAATTTAAATTTTGTGCCGCCCTCCAGTTCTATGAGCCATATTAAGAAAAACAGTCTTGACAGTTTAATGTTTCAATCGTCTGTTGATATGTGGTTATTAGTGGCACTTGCCATGGGCAAACCTCGCTGAGGCATCAGCGAGTTTTAAGCCCAAAGCAGCCTTTCTCGTTTTGACGTAACGCTTACTAGGGCCAAGAGTATGAGTTAGCTTCTCACTCATTACAGTCGCGTGCACAGCCCCTTTTTACAGGGGGCACATTCGCGCACCTCATAGATAGAGCACAGAAGAACAATCGAGTCAGAACCGGGACTCGAATCCGGGACACCCAGTTCTCGGGGAAGACGCTCTATCCTTATGCCACGCTGGTTTTAATCTTCTTTATAAAACTTGAATATCATCATTTCAGGACATCAATCATGCCGTATCAGGACATCAATTTCATTATTTTAGGCCCAAACGGTCGATGGGCAGGTCTAAAATTTCGCTTTCTTATTCAAAACATGTATTCAAATTTTCATAACTCAATTAGCTTTCGTCTCAAAAGAGTGGAATTTTTTTTATTTAAATTATTAGAATCTCAAAAATATTTTATGTCTCACAGAACAGAGGATCTCTATAAGAATTCACGAGAACATTTATTAATTCAAACTGCATAAAAATAATTAGTAGACTATGTTTTATCAAACAATATTTGCTTTAAATAAAACTAAATTTTGAAATTAATAATATAGATGCTTTAAAAGTCACAGAAATTCTTTCATTTATATTTTTAGAATATATCCCATTTTGCTTTTATTTCATTTCATTTAAACGTGCACTAAAACTTATACTTTTCTAATTTTAAATTCCAAGCTTTTTGTAAGTGTTTAAGCTTTTAAAATTTGATTTTTTTTCTTCGGACTAATGTTAATTTACAAGCCCGCTGGCAGCTATCTGTCAGTGATTTAAGCTTCGTGATCGTCTCTTGGTTTTCCATTAGCACCAACTTGGACCAAGAGTACAACTTAGCTACTTAATTCCACCAATATGATTATGTGTATATCATAATCCAAATTAAAACTTCCAAAATTTTAAGTTTTTTCACAAAACATTTCTCATTGATCATGACCTCTTTCTGAGGTATAAGAGTAAAATATACCAAACAAGTGGTTCGACTGACATTTGAAAAACTTCCAATTGTATGCTTAAACACGAAGAATTTTTCTTCTTTTCCAGATGTTTAAAAGCCAGAAACAAAACAAAACAAAACAAATGAAAACTTTGTTTCTATCATTATTAAAAAATTTAATCATTTTTTTCTTTAATCATAAGGGATTTGTTATAATGAAGATAATATGAGTCAGAGTGGATTACGGCAGGAATTTTGCTAAGTTTATGCAATTTTAGATGCAATATTTTGGAAGCGTCAAACATGATACATTTGACATCTGTGTTTCGATTCCTACTGTTAGTTCGCACTCTCCCTATAGATATACCTTGTTCATATTTTCAATCGTTAGTAAAATACTTTTTATTAACGATTCAATGCAATTTTTAAACTTGTAAAATCAAGTTTAAAAAATTCAAACGCATTTTTTTTAAAAACTTGTAGTGGATGACACTCAGTGTTAACACAGTTTTTAAAAAATATTAATTCATTAATTAAATTGAATTAGTTTTTAATACTTTGAACAGAGTTTTAACGATTTGTAATGAACATTGAAACCAACATGCAGTTTCTCAATCGGTAAAAGGCGAGGATCTCAGTATTTTTTTTTCAAGGTGAAGAATGCAAGCTCATTTCTTGCGAAAATCAATCATTTTTTGATCAATTATTTCTAATAATTGTAATTATTTAATAAAAAATAAATAAAATTATAATTTTCTTTGTTGGCCTAAGTAGGAGTTGATTTAAAAACATTTTTTAAAATATATATTGCTTGTTATTAAGATGGAATAGTTTATTCTTTCGATTTCCTACCTCAACTTGGTACAATGCCGGATTAAGTCTTGATGAGATTCAAAGCTGTTTCAGATATGGAGTCCTTTATAAATCCATATCAGCCGGGCATTTGGTGTATGCAACATCTGCTAGTCCGGGCAATTATTTTAGCTCTATGGAGTAAGAAAGCGTAATCCTAACCTATAGCTTCAGAAGAATGCACGTAAATCCAGTACTTATTTGATGTCTATTATTCAGAAAAACTAGCGAAGGATCCACTCTAACTCATAATCATTATATATGAAAAATAGAAAGATCTATGACATGTATTGATAATTCTTTCAAAATGTTTTTTTTTTCATTGCATATAATTTTCTCTTAGAAATGTATTAGTAATATTGTCGTCATTTAATTTAACAAGAAAGGACAGCTATACGTCACAACAAGTCTGAGTGACGTTTCATGTGAAGTGATAGATGGTCCGACCGGGCGAATGCCCTGTCACAATACTCGCAACGAAAAGGCCTGTCCCCCGTGTGCTTCCTGAAATGTCTGGTCAGTTCATCGGAGCGGGCGAACTTCCAGCCGCATCCACACCAGCTGCAGGCGTAAGGCTTTTCCCCTGTATGAGTCCTCACGTGAGCCTTCAAGTGCGAGCTTTTCGTGTATGTCTTGTTGCAGCTGTCGTAAATGCAGGTGTGATAAGTCACTTTGCGCTTAGAGGGTCGTTTGGATCGTCTTATTCTTTTGGAGAGTTTTGCTTGAACGGCGCAGGTAGATTTCGTGGAAGCTAGGTTGCTGGTAAAGACTTGTGGAATGTTGCAAGTGGTAGCTTCACCTGGATGAACTCGTAAAATGCTGGCATTTCTTGCAATGGAATATGCTGGAGGAAATGGCCGTACTGAAATTGGAAATGAAGATGCATCTAGTTTCCATGCAGATAGTTGATTATACTGAAAAAAAAATGAAAATAACTGTTAGCGACAAATCAAAACTAGTTTAGTAGTATGATTTGATAATTGTTTTATTCAAAACACTGAACAACAATTAGTCATTTACATTTGATAATAAGGCTAGACTAATTGCTTTAAACTAGTCCATATGATATCTGGAACTTTTTTGTAAGATATTCAAAGAAAGTTGTCAACCATATTTTTTTCACAT
>JAOUZG010002851.1:13030507-13055338 GCA_026289955.1 Argiope argentata
TTTTTTTTCAACAATTTATTTCACATAAAATAAAAATAATTTTTTTTCTTTTCGAGGATATAAAATAAATCAGCTTATAATAATATGTTGCCTATAGATTTCAGAAGTTCTGATTAAAAAAATAAGTTAATTACTACCAAAAACAAAACAGAGAAATATAATTTTCATCACGTGATTATATGAAATGAAATAAATAGGAAGTGTGATATTTTTTAAACAATAAATGCAAGAAAAAAAATTTCTTGATCGTTTGCAATATCAAAATTATTAATTCAATTAAAGAATTAAAATGAATAAAAATACATAATAAAAATATATTATAAAAGTGTGACAGTTAAAACAGAAAAAGAATTTTTAAAAAACCACCAAATGATAATCTTCTGAGAGCGAGATTATTTATTAAAAAGTAAGAAATCTTAAACGAACTCGAAGATGACGTCATTTCAAAGAAACGACGAACAAAAAGCAATTGATAATAAGTAGAAATAAAATATATTTGCATTCGTGATTTTTTTTTAAATTTTTCAAACAAGAAGACATGTTTTGAATTGTTACTTTTACTTATGTGAAGGAGATATATTGTGCAAATCAAAGAATTCGCCTTCGTGATTGTAAATTATCTCCACATTTTAATGAATCATGCGAAATAAAAATGCATCTGCTTTCAACGTTAAGCATACGCAATATTAAAGCTATACTGGTAAAACCAGGTTAGTTATTTGAAAACGCATCTTCTTTCAAACAAGTATACGTAAAAATCAATAATGCAAAATTTATAAAATCAGATAAAAATATTATTTACCCGTATATTTCGGAGATATCAAAATTTTCTAACCAAAACAATATCATGTTCTCAGGTGAGAAAAAATAAATCAACTATCATTCCAAATTAAACATATAAAAATGTCATTTTAGGCACGTGTCTGCATAAAATGAAACAAATATGAAACATGGTATTTTGGGGAAATAAATGCATGGAAACGTTTTCTGTGATATTTTACTATACATTTATTACTAATCCAATTAAACAGTTTTATTTAAGGAAAATATGACTTAACATCTACAAGGTATCTTCTGTAATCGGAGCCCAACATCTAATTTCTTAATTTTTTTGGGAGAGACATACATCTCTTAACAAATGCTCTAAGTGAAATATAAAATTAGTAGATTGAGAGAAGAAATGGTGATGAATTACGACTTTTAAATTTTTACATATATCATCTGCTATGTGAATCATATTTAACAAAATATTCTACAGACAATAAGTCCTCCTTAAAATAAAAAAGTGGCACTCCAATCAACTAAATCAATTATCCAAGCTGATCGATCTATGCAAATTTCAATATAACTATTCGATAAAAATTGGAGATTTCAGATCACTTTATCAAGATCTTAAAGAAGCCAATCATGGTTACTCTAGAATAATTGGCCTAGAATATGAAAATGATGATTGTTCTAAATGTGCAAGAATTGATAAAGAAGATAAGTACTGAATAAATCAGTCATATTTGAAGAAGATAGAAATGTTTATTTATTTACTGAGAAGTTGAAATATTAAGAATATTTTACAGAATATGAATCTATAAGACCAAAGGAATTAAAACCATAATTTTTTTAAATATATTTATAAACCAAAAAATATGTATCATTAAAATTGAGATCATTTATATACATCTAAAAATAAAATTAAAAACTGAATGTTTCATTTAATTTGGGAAATTTTTGCTGAACAATTCTTTGAGATATTATAAATTATAAAAAAATTATAACTTTTCAATTTCTGTAGTGAACATAAAACATCAACTACTCTGCTCTCAATTCTTAGTTTTATTTAATGACATACTTAGATTGAGTAAAGAAATCTTTATATTAATGGAAGCTTCATTTCAATTTTAATTTAAAACTGAATTTTGCGTGCACTGATAGAAAATCAGAGAGAGACGCGGAGTTCAAAGATAGGACAGATTAAGGCCTATATAATAATGCAAGTGAATCATATGGCTATCGAAATTTAGAGCTTAAAAAATATTTTGCTGGAAAACTTATTATGAGACTTAGTTAAAATTCATCGAACCCTTTTGTCCGAATAAATATTGAAGAATCGGCTGGTCGCCAAATGCGGCTAGTTTATAATAAACGGAAAATTATTATATAAACATTTATTTGTATTCAACAAAATTCGATTATTGAATTTCATATTGCTTTGAATAATGAAATGAGTAAATGTCCAATTATAATTAATAATAATGAATAATATTAATAATAATTAATAATATTAATAATTAAAAATATTAATAATAATGAATAATATTAATACTCAATAATATTAATAATAATTAATAATATTAATACAAATGAATAATATTAATACTCAATAATATTAATAATAATTAATAATGAATAAATATCCAATTACAATTAATACTTTGCATTAAAACAAAGTTAGTCTTAGATATTAATGAAATTAAACAAATGCAATAAAGGCTGAATTACATACATTCTATTTAAACCTATTACAAGGCTGCGAATTCAGAACTTAATCATGAGTACTGATTTACATGCATGCTTAAAAATTAAAGTAAAAAAATGCCATTACAAATTAAAAATTAAAAATTACAGTGTTTTTATATATCTGTAACATTGCTGCTGATAATCAGTACCATATAAATATTTTAAAATGTCGTCTAGAAGAAATTTTAAGCCTAATAAAATAACAAGAAAGTTGTGCTTAAAATAGATCTTATACTATAGTACCATGTTTCAGCAGATTTGGGCATTATTCCTTGCCGTAAAAGGAAACCAAAAAGTAGATGTAGTTTTTTTTATATCTGTATTTTTCCAATTTAATACTTTCAAGGATGTTGTCAAATTGGATTTGTTGAAAAAGGCTTCAACACATTTATTTGCTTCTTCCATAATGTAATTTATCACTGTGTTACGAAAAAAAATTCTGAAAAACATCATCGAATCATCTAAATCCCAAGGGAAATTTTTTTACCCATGCACTGATACTAAGAGTCGAAGTAAATTGAAAATTTGGAGGAGCATTGGAAGGTCCTTGCCAGCCAATAGGACACCTACAGCGAGCTGCATTTAAAGTATCATCATCAGATTCACTTTCCGATTTAGAGTATTAATCTTCAGAAGATAAAATTAATTCATCACAGTCAGAATCGTTAGAATTTAAATCCATATTAAGCTCAACAATTTTCGCATAAATATAATGTTAATTAAATTTAGTGCAAGAAATCAATAGTAAATTTCAGTAATATAATAAAAAAGCTTGATGATATATATTTCATAAAGGTAATCAACACTTATTTAATTAAAAAATATTCGTAAGGTCAACTCAAGTTCCCTAAGCAGTGCACTTCACTCGAGTTTCTAGACCTTTCAAAAAGAAAATTATAGCCAGGAAAAATTAATAACCTTTGGAATTAAAATCTAAATATAAGAATCCTATTGAATGATTACATAAGTCAAACTGTTATAAAAATACCAATGAGAAATTAGAATTTGACCATGGGACCAATATGAAAGCAGAGGCAAATAAAAGTGATAACGGATTTATTTAGAGATCCCTTTGCCCTCATGTGAAAGACCTTTTTATCATGCCAGAACATGGTATTATTTTTGGGATGAGGTTTTTTGGCATCAACAAAAATCTGTAAGCGAAAAATAAAAATTTTATTATCTGCACGATTGATGTAAAATATATTTCAATTAGATAAATTAATACACAAATTTCCAATTAGTTAATTTATTTTTTTTAGAGTTACACCGGAAAATTTTTAATTAAAATTTTTAACATGCTTTAAGAATTAATAATTTACGAAAATATTAGCTTTTAAATTTTTAAAAGATATTTGTGAATATTATTTTTGCTTTGATAAAAAAATAATTACAAATGATAAGAAGATTTTAACATCAAGAGAACTCCGATGATACATCTATGACTAGACCACCAATAACTTGCTGCTTTACCACAGCAACATGATTCCCAAACCCAGATTTTACCAATTAATTCTATAATAAAAAATTCACGATCCTCTGTATTTATCTTTATATATAAATTAATTATGATTTAGCACAATATTTAAATTTTTGTATTGCCATTTTTAAGCCACTTTTCTCCCATCTGAGTTTTATGACTGGAAGTAAAAATCACTTAAATGAAAAACTCTGATCATCCTTCACAAACTGGCAAAACTATTATAGATTCATTAATATCTATAATTTTTGTTTGTTTTAATTAATGGACTAAAATGTGTAGCAATTATTTTTATTATTTCAATGAACTAAAAACCTAATTTTTCACTCACGGTTTTTGCTGAAGTTATGATTACGTACTCTAAAGTGTTTATTATTATTATTTTATTGAGCATCCATCTTTTGAAATTCACATGCAGAGAAATATTGTAAATGAAATTTTTGAAATTATCCAAGCACGATGAACATGGAAGAAACGTTCTGAAAGGGGTAATTTTTAATTGGTCGATACTTGCAGCTGTCTCCTTTTTATCTACAAGATTTCACAATTTATGAAGTTTCACAAAAATTCATAATGTTGTAATTTAATAAAGTGGATACAATTGAAATTTTGATTCCATTGCGTAAGTTAAATAAAGAAAAGGTTTTTAGCAATATTTGTTGGCAGAGAAATGCATGGATTTATGAAAATATTACTGTGCAAACTGTGAGTAATTTTTACAAATAATTGGGACGTTTAAGAATGATATAATAAATTGACATTCAAAATATTCACCTACTAAAAATAAGAATGAAATGATAATTTTTAAACGATATAAGCCATTTTCACAAATGGATGCTTTATTATTTTTTCTTATTTCAATATTAAAATTAACTTTAAAAACTTATTATCTCAACTTACATCTTAATTATTTCAAAATAAGATAATAAGTCAAAAATATCCAAATTAATAATATTTTAATAAACATATTATTACTAAAATATTTACTTGCTATACATTGACAAAAGATTGTTTTATTAAAAAAAATTGAAAAAAATTTCCACATTTTTATTTTAAAATTTTTGATAACAGCTATATATTTTCAAAAATGAACGTAGTATTTTTAATATTAAGTATTAAAAAATATTAATAAATTTTTTATATTCTATTTTAATCAGTGTACCATATATATCCTTTTATTTTAATTTCCAATGCCAAATATGCCAGCAAAATGCTTAAAACTAAATATCGGGAAAAACTAAGTAAGATTCTCTGAGTGTTGGCAAAAAGAAAGTATTATGTTCGTAATGCAATTTGATGAATAATAATTCCTCTAAATAATTCAATAAACATTTTTTTCAATTTTTTACACAAATTTATAAAATCATATTGCTGGATTTTTTAAATTTATTTTTGAACAAATTATATTTTCTGAAAACATTACAAATTAAAAGAGAAGATCTTAGTTCTCAGAGCGAAAACCAAATTCTTATCTGAAAAACCGCCCGGTAATTGTCGTGCTTCGACAGATTTACGACTCAAATTGTCACTCTGTTCCCTGGGACACACGATTCCTCGCATTTCGGGTGGTATTATTGTTAAAAAGCGGGGTAGATTACCCCCCGCTGTTACTGCTCGGGGGAAAGCAAAACACACTATGCCGGTTTAGGAACGTCCTGACAATTTCTTCTCTTGTAAATTGTGTTCAACCTTTATTTTGACCGCCGCCGTTTTAAGAACAAACTTGCGCTAGACAGCCGACGCTCGATGGGTTAAGCCGAAAGGAGTGTCTCTTGTTTTTGAAGTAGCGCTAACTGGGGCCAAGAGTACGACTTTGAATACACACTCACCACATTTACTTGCACAGCCCCTTTTTACAGGGGCAAACTGTCACACATCTCACAGATAGCACACAGAAGAACAACCATGCCCGAACCCGGGACTCTCAGAACATGAAGAAAACGCACTACCTCTGTACCAGAAAGCCGGCTCGAACACATCTAGATACGATAAAATTTAGTACTTGATATTACTTTTTAAAAATGAGATTTGAGGAAAAGAAACTGCTTGAAACCAATATTCGATACTGAACTATAATTTTAATGAGGATTACAATTTAATGAGGATTACATTTATTTAATTATTATCAAGTACCAAATTTTATCGCATTTAGATGTGTGTGAAAGTACAAATCCTCAGATGGTCAACATTCAACTAGATTTAATTTAGAAGTAAATATCGATCTATGCTTTAGATATGGATCAAATTTTATCCATTTAGTTCTTTCAATTTTGTAGTTATCTAGTTCATTCGTATTTCGACAGTCAAAGAGATTTTCTTTGAATAAATTTCGATCAAGACATGGAAGAAAAGCTATAATTTTGATGTAAAGACAAAGTACCAAATGTTATCCTCGATTTTCTAACCACTTACGGTGGCAAGAAATTCACAAAACAATTCATTGTAACTCTCAGCGAGGCCACACAGAGTGTTCGATTCCTTATAGAAAACTGAAAAAGATTTATATTGTTACGTTTTTAACGTAGCGGGTTCGGATTGAATGGACTTTACTTGAAGGCAGCACAAACAAATTTATTTACAGCTATTTACAAGATGACTTGAGAAAGGAAAACTTCAGATTAAAAAAAAAACAATCCAGCAGTCAACAGCCACTTACAGCGTAAATGCAAGCCTTACGCACGATAAATGCAGACTGCAAAACAGCTATCGTACAGCACAGTAAACAGTGACACACAACGAGCTCAATAATGCAACGTTAGCAGCAAACGTAAATACAGCTCACTAATAACAAATAATCCGCTAGTCCAGCGAGATGCTTCTCTTCCGAGAGGAACTGCGGATTGCGGTAATCCATCCCATATATAGCCGAGCCAACGCGCACGCGAAGCAATGTGACGCAAAGAGAATTTTCTGGGGGCTACCAGAATATTCCCCTCGCCAAATCAACTCAGCTGGTGCAGAGCTCCTTTTGAAGCGTCGCCAACGTTTTCTCCTTCGGCTTGCGTTCGCCCGCTTGAAACAATATTTTCTAAATGAATTAATTTCAGACCTAAAACTGTGCCCTTGTAAATTGTGCTCTGGCAAACAAGATCAGTTGATGGATCACAACGATAATTTTTGCTTCTGTGACAATTACTGGCTGACAAAAGCATCTCGGCGTGAGCGGAGATGTGGTGGCCTGTTTTCCAATTGCAAATGAATAAAAAAATAATGAACAAAGTTTTACGTCTGGTCCAAATAATTAGAACTCCTGCCGAATATAAGGGACATTTCTCTAGCGAAATATTTCTGCTCTGTTCGTGAACCCAAACAAAAAAAAGAAGCTCCCAGCAAGAAAAATCAGGAAACAGTTATCCTGAAAAGACATCTGTTTTTTTTCCTATCAAGTGACACTTTCTTTTTATACAATTTTCTCTAAGCTATTCCATATCACATTTACGAATATTTCTGCTAGACCAAGATTATTTTCTTCATAAACTAATAATTTCACAAGAAACGCATTGGGTTTTTTTCATTATTGTTAAAATAAATTTGTTTTGCTTTGCCTTGAGATCTACTCATCACTCATACACCACGTGAACGTCTGCTTTTCTTGACTGCCAGGCAAGCAATAAATTTTTTTCTGCACAGCTTTCAAGACAACGTGAATGCGCTATTCTCTAAGGTTAGAAAGGGGGTACGTATCCCAATATCTTTTTTGTAATTCATATTAGAAGTTTCTTAACTTAGATGTGAGTCCACGGAAATTACGAATAATGGCAATAACGATGCATTTGATCTATTAATTATATTTGTTTTTACTTACCTGTACAGGGGCAGTTTTAGGCAAAATCATTTTCTCATAATTCGACGAAGAAAAATATGTATTCTCTGATCCGCTTCCTGAGACAGCAATGGCTGGAGATACAACATTTATTCCTGGTAATTCGTTGGTATTCGATTCTGGTGAGGATGGTGGTGTGGTGCAATGTGAAGTGGAACCGTCCACTTCCACAGAGGCAGGGTTAGTAACATTCTGATCATGTTTACACTGCATTGAAATACCATATCTTCCCGGGATGTTCGTTAAACAGCTTTGCTTTGAGAGATTTCCAGTATCCTGTATATAAAAGAAAATTCGTTCTTTGTTAGAGCACGATTATGCAAGCTTCTTAAAAATTGAAGATATAATTTTTGTCACAGGTTTATTTAACAGAGATCTTGGCTTATAGATGTCAAATTAAACAAGATTCTGCTGCTCCGCGTGCTAATATTTCTGGAGCAGAAATATTTTTTCGGAAAAAAATAATTATGGTGAATACATTTAAATAATTATTAAGATTAAGAAATTTATTATTATGTACAAAAATATGTTGTAAAAATTGTTTATTATTTTGCATATCTGAATGGGAAAAATGCAATTTCTACTTTCTGATGTACGAAATATAAAGAAAGCATTATCAAAAATTTCAAATTCAAGGTTTTGACAAATCTCCATTTTTTAAATTTCTCTTTATTTAAAAAAAACACATGTTTGGAAAATGTCTGACTGTCTGTGATAAAGATAACTAGGATCTAGATGGATGAAATTCGGTATATGGTCTTTACTACACCGACTTTATGCATCTCTGTCCAATTTTGTGTAAACTTCGTTCAAATTTGCCTTCACCCCCACCCCGAAAAAAATCTGTCTACCCCGCTGTTCGAATGTAAGTTAATACGATAGGTACCAAACGAAGAGAGAGAGATAAAATTATGTACATAGATATAAGATCTATAGTATAGACATCTATACAATTTTAAGTCAAATCCGCCAAGGGATTGATTGTCTGTCGGTCGGTACTTTTTAGAAACATCTAAAAAGGATAACTAAAAGTTGCAGGGACTTAAATATATAAAATTTTGCATGGTATTTTTTGACTATAAGTGTAGTTTTGTTATGTGAAAAATTGGGGGGGGGATTGGTTTGAGCTTTTTTGAAACCTTAAAATGCGTAGGCAATGAATTGACAATTTAATACTTTTAAGTCATTAATTTTTCACTTTTAGGGTTATCAGAAAATAGTACAGAAATTTGCCACATTTGGCGATTTATCGAGAAAAAATCATTTAAAAATAAAAATTTAATATGTTATTGAAAAGTTTAAATCAATGGAAATCTTGTTCCATTTTTCTTTTGGTGTTAAACCGTTTTTATCAAGAACATGATGTTGTATTGTTTTGACGTTTTTGAAGTCTCAAAATGTGTATGCAACGAATTAGTAAATTATCGCTTTTGATGTATCCATTTTTCGCTTTTCAGTTTATTAGAAATAATGAAAAAAGTTGATACATTTGGTGATTAATCACCAACAATGTTTCAACTTGATTCCCGGATTATTCATTCTCTAAATTTTTACGAACTGTAATAATTAATTTAAGTCATTAACCAGTTTAAACCGATTTGAAATAATCCTGTGAATATCAGATTACGCATGCGTCGATGTTTAGAAAAACGATTTTTGTTTTTCATCTCAAAATGGGTCGAGCTACAAAATTTTGTTTCGATCGGTAGGTTAAAACGCTTCCAAAAATTGAATTTGATTTTTGGTCATTATTAATGCATGCCAGAGAATAATCAACAGAAAGCTCGCCAAAGATCACACCATATATTCAGTAGAATGCTAAATTCAAGCCAAAGGTTAATACTTTTTAACTATTTTACGGCAATGTCAGGGTTTACATGGCGTTTTCTACTATTTTAGAGATTATACAGGAAAGCCTTGGAGATATCACGATCACTAGTTTAAGATAAAATTATTAATTAAAGAATTATTTAAATTTCTTATGGAATTTAGAGCAAAATCAGCAAAATAAAAGCTTGTTGAATTCACTGTAGAAACAAGTTATACAATGTGGATTAAGTTTTGTTTGATGTTTATCAAAGGGATTGATGTTTATCAAGGAATTTATTTAGCTGGATTACTTTTAAACTAATATAAAATTATAGTTAGAGCAAAATATCACTTATTTTTTTATATTCGTTTCAAATTATTTTAATACACCACTGTTTTTGAAATTAAATAGAATTCCATAAATATGATTGATAATTGAAAACATCCCCAAGGTAAAACTTTCGAATGCTGGTTTTTATCTCCTATTTAGAGAACTTTTTATTACCAATTATAAGTTAAAAAGTTTGATTCATTTATAATCAGACAGCCTGACAGATTTCTTAAGAATACATTTCAATCAAAATCTAAAAATATATATTTCATTTGGTCTTAATTCCGTATACTAAATTTCAAGCATTTAGCTCACAGCTTTTTTTTGTACTTTCGCATAATGCAAAAAAAAATGAATTTTCGGCTACAGTGATTTTTGAAATATAGATTTTCGTTAAAATCTTGAATTCAGATTCATTCAACATTCTAATTTATCTCCTATGATTCCTAAATGAGAATGTAAAAAGGATTTGTTGTTTCAAGATTATTTGTCGGAAACAATGAAAGGATACTGGGGGGTCTTAAAAATGAGTGATAAATTTTGAAAGTCCATAAAAAAAGACTGAATGCAATAGAATTGTATGATTTATGACCATGCTCTTGATATATCAAAGAATTTTTATTCCACAAAATTGCAAATTTGGTTAGCAATGCCTCCGACAGTTGACGCTGCAATATAGAGAAAATAGAAAAACGGTATGAAAATGCTGCAATAATTGTTTTAAAGTGTGAAACAATGATCTTTTCAAAGTTGTGCCCATTGGCAGCAACAGAGTGGCGCAGTTTGAGTGAAAAATGATGAAAGAAATTGTTGATTTCCAGTGATTTTCTTAAACCTTTTGCGGGTATTTGGAAGATTATATACCATATATATTATCTTACAGATAACTTATTAGTTTCCAAGCAAAGAATTGTGCAGTTCCAGATAATGTGTGCTTAGCCAGTAAGAGAAGCCATATATCAAAGGAGTTCTAATGATCTGATGCTGGATCCCCGCACATGTGAAAATTCCAAGAAATGGAAAAACTGATACGGCTGCTGAACTGGCTATTACTTTCTTGTCAACACAGATTCCCCTTTCTGATAACACGAAATACATACGTCGCATTTTGCATTCTAAATGTCAAGCTGAATGGGACCCACAGAATCGTAATAAACTCCATACAATTAATACCACAATAGACTTCTGACCCACTTTACATAGCAGAAAGCTGAACATGATTTTCACTAGGTTGAGGATTGGGCACATTCGATTCACTCACCAACCTTTGTTGATGGGAGACCCAACACCATTTTGCCCAATGTGTAATGGTCCTACGTCTGTTTTGCACATTCTTGTGAAGTGTTCACGATTTTCTACCCAGCTGCATGTATTTTTTTTTTTCAGAAATCTCACCCTGAATTGGAAGATTTGCTTTCCAAATCCCCGCATGTTGGCTTTTTTAGTTTTTTTTAAATATTGGTTTATATAATTATATTTAAACATTAACCTTACGTTTTAGAACAGTTCCATACCTTACATCATTGTTACGCTTTTTCATGACGCACAGATTTAAGCTTTTAAGCATTTGGGTTTTATAAACATCCCATGCTTTGATTTTATTATAAACTAGCAGTACCAACACAGCGTTGCCCATGGCCTAGCATCCAAGAAGTAAAAATAGCTTTAAACTTAAATTTAACCTCCACCCGATATGAAATGGGCATTTTACGCAACATCAAACAAACATAAAAACATACAGAGAAATTACCAAAAATAGCTACAAATTTTTTTATAGCTCACATTCAGAAATATTTAGACTGTTACAAAGATAAAAATACGATATCCGTATACAAAATACAGGCGATCATTTTGAGGTTGGATTTCCTTCTTTTCGGCGTAATGAGATTAGCATCGCTGTTTAAAATCAGACGTAAACAAAAAAAAAATGCATCGTATACGCATACCAAAGCTCTTGCTATTTGCGCATGCGCAGTTTGAGGTTTTCAAGCACGTGTGAATAAATTAAAATCACAATTGTAAAACTCCCCTTTTAATTCTGATATGACTTTAATATACTAAAACCTTCCCCAATACATTCTCTACAAAATGGTATAAATATCTCCAATTTCCTTTAAACATTTCTCGAGTTATTATGGTTCAAACATACAGACGCTTTCAGGATATTTCCTTTTATACTATTGTAACATTTTGGCCGGGGCTACTGGTGAGTTGGGCCGAAGACAAGCCAGGTCTTGGAGAAATAAAAATCTATTTATTTTCAGCTACAATACATATATATTTTTCGCACAAATACACCTTCTTGATTAAACAGGTTACAGGATTCCACTAGGGAGAAGTGCTGTGCCTCAAATAGTCAGGTAGTCTCTCTCGTAGATGAAGACGGAGGGTGGAGTTCTTGAAACTCCCGCAAGATCTGGCCCGAGGTTCGGGATTCTCTGCTGAATAACCTGCTGGGGTTTGTAGAGCGTAAAGAGATGAACTGGCTGGAAGAGTAACTCAGGAGGCAGCTGTTCAACTGGTGGGAGGTATTCCCAAAGCTCGGATGAGCTTTCACACTTCAGACGAGACGCTGAAAGGTTCCGATGAACTCCACGTGGGCTCGGCTACAGGGTGAGGCGGCCTACGTACATTCCAAAATTCTCTCCTGAGAATTTTCCACAGAATTCCAAGTTGAATTCTCGCTCCAATCGCCAGCTGATGCTACTCGTCAGTCTCCTTCGTCAGTCTCCTCCGTCAGTCTGCTTGTCAGTCTCTTTTTCAGTCTGCTTGTCAGTCTGCTTCTAGATCGCTTTTTCACACCGTTTTTATCTCGGTCTCAGGAACCGGCCCTTGGTGGCAAAAGACCAATCAGCATCATTCTTGGTCTGCAGTTTTCCCCTTTCACAAATTCCTGGTTATCTATCGTTGTTTCCCGTGAGAAAGCAATTTGCTATCTTCTCACCTGTTATCTATATGACCACCGCATCCGTTATCGATGGTTGTTCTCGTGGGAAGCAATTTGATTCTACTTGTTATCTATGCGGAAGCGTCACAGCCACCTGTTATCTATATGACCGCCGCATCCGTTATCGATGGTTGTTCTCGTGGGAAGCAATTTGATTCTACTTGTTATCTATGCGGAAACGTGACACTATGTATAGATTAATACGAATATTTTAACTCAAGAATGGGGCGCAGCTTAGTTAAAGATGGCTTTTGGGCCATAAAACTACAAACTCAATTCATTCTCTATACATGTATGAGAAGTTAAATATATCCTGCAAATATTTCAAATAAATTCATGCTGTTTGGCCTGAAGCTAACATAAACCCTTGGAGAGGGTAAAAAAGGCTGTTTTGTATGAGGTTTGATTGGGGAGAAACTAGTAATAAAAAGTACTACTAAAAATATAAATTGAAGAATATGGGAGAAAATAAGGGTGTGTAACTGCTACACAGAACATAAATTAAAAACTTCAAATAATATGTTATACTTAAAATAATAATGACGCACTTACAGCAGTAGAGAGAGGATGATACGAGGTTGGTAAGAGTCCGTCATCATCCGAAGAGCTCGCACATTTCATTTGATGATGAGTCTCACCGGCATCGCTGCTCGGAAGTCCTGAGTTTCTAAGTGGCGTTTCGCATTCAATCCAGGCAGCGGCCGAATGGAGGACAGTTTCAATATCTTTCCATATCTGTTAGAGAGATTTGAAAATTATTTTTTTAATATCAGAAAAAAATTGATATTCTGGTTCCATAAATTAGTAAGGTAGCTATAATTTAGCTAGTAATGAAAAGAGCAATTATTTTGCATTTAAGATTTTCGCCATTACTTCAGAGGTAAGATAACTACGACGGAACTACGCCTGCCTCACTCGGTGGCCTGGCCATCAAGGCTACTCGATCACCTGATGTTAAGGTATCGGTTCGAGACCCGATTCCACCACAGAGCCGTCGGGGGGGGGGGGGTCTGTTGCACGTCAAATCGATCAGAGCTAAATGTCCGCCCGCTGGTGTGGTGTAGTGTGAAGAGAGGAATTCAACTCAGGCGTCGTCCTCTTTATCTGACCACGGTTCAAAATTACTAGGTTCTTCCCAAAATAGCCCTACTGGTGCTTTACAAAGGGATGTTAATATAACTAAACTAAACCTAATATCGTTACTTTTAATTAATAAAAGTAGATTGTGAATGTTTAAAAAATATTAATATTTTTAAATTTTAGGAGGAGTTTACTTCTGCTAGAAAAGATTATTTTGTGCCAAGGAATACTCCTTTTTGTTCAAGAAATTATTCATTTTCAGAAGTTTTGTAGGTATATAAGCATTATGCTAGTTTTTACGTTTTATGTATTACAATAGTATTAAAAAAGGAACACTATAGATAGCACTAACATTCAAATACTAATTAAATTCGTGGTGGTTCTCGTTTATCTCATTTTATATATTTTGATAATTTATTTAATTCCTTAAATAAAAAAATAAAGCATGCAATAACTTGAAATTTAATTCTTGGGCTTCTCTTCCTAATGATCATCCATATTCATTACCCAGAAAAGCGTGCGTCGATTTTCAAAAAGATATAGCAGAACAATTTTTAACAATTTGAAGATTGTCATTACATATGTATATACGAATTCGAAACAAGTCAATTTTTGGAAACGGTTTTCTATTGAGTGAAGCTCTAAGCATATTCATTAATATGGGGATTTTATGTATGAGGCAACGAATCTCTCCCCTAAATTCAAGAACAAATTTAGTGGATATTTTTTAAAATCTTTTGCTCCTGTAGCCATGTAGAAAGTTTGCAAATGAGAAATGTTTGTAAAGCAAATTGACAATCAAAAGAATTGATGAGTTTCCTTTTTACGAGGTAAATGAGAAGTAAAATACAGGCTGTCCCAAAAGGTCGTTTACAAACTTAGCATTCTGGTCTGTCATATCACGATGAACAATATTTACATAGGAACTTGTGTCCGAAAATTCAAACTGAGACCGCTAGAGGGCGATAAGTGCAGGTTTGGATGAGGAAAAAAAATGATATCGACAGCGGTGTTAATATAATTTTTATTACAAAACTTCATTACATCACAACAAATGTACAAATCTCTTTCCATTCGCCACAACGCACGTTTCACAATGTCGGCGCATGGATTCACGCACCCGCTCATTGGCCAGGGGTGTCATGGACACGTGCTGCCGCTGCCGCTATCCTGGCGATAAGATCCATGTCCGATGTTACGGGTGTATCGTACACCATGGACTTCATGTGTCTCCGACAAGTAGAAATCCAGGGGAGTCAGGTCGGGGGATCACGGTGGCCATTGGACTGGTCCTCCTCTACCGATCCAGTGATTAGGATAAGGTATTCTCAAACAGCGTAGCTAAAGTGGGCAGGCACCCCATCATGCTGAAACCAGATGTTTCCACGTGTAGCGACTGGAACGTCATCCATCAGATTGTCCATTTCCAACAGTGGCCATATACGTAATGCATGTCTGTCATTTCTGCGTTACTAAACTCATTCATCCTTCTTCTACAACGTCCACGCCTGAAATGATTGTTTTTCCTACTCTCCCGTTTTCGTGCACTTATCGCCCTCTAGCGGTCGCAGTTTGAATTTTCGAACACAAGTTCCCGTGTAAATCTTGTTCATCATGATATGACAGACCAGCATGTTCAGTTTGTAAACGACCTTTTGAGACACCCTGTATATAGATGGGATTTAAATAAAGTCAATCAATAAAATGCTGCGTTAGCGTCCAAATAAAAATCGAGGAGTGGGGGAAAATAGAAATTGTTTGATGTATTAGGTCAGTGGTTCCGTATATTTTTATTAAATGAAACGCAACATTTTTTCACTTTCAGTCATTTAATTCACTTACCTTTCAGTGTCTAGTGCTTGGGTTAATTTTAAACAAAAGTTCAGCGATACTGGTAATGTTCCTAAGGGAGACTCGTGCATTAAAATGTCGTCTTTATTAAATTCAAAATGTAATAAAAATATGAAATTCTGTCTTTTTTTTCAATTCCTAATATTGATTCACACTCTTCTTTAATATATATCTTTTTTTAAATTTACAGTCGTTAATAGAATACTTTTTATTTTTACATTCAAAATCAAATACATTTTTTAAACTTGAACGGGATATGACACTTGATCTTCATACAACTCATTCAAATTTTAATTCATTCAATAAAATTAATTAATTTTTAATACTTGAAATAGAATTTTAGCAGTGTGTAGTGAAAATTGAAATAGGCAGACAGTAGCTCAATCGGTAAAAGGCGAGGATTTCAATATTTTTCATGTGAAAGTGAGTTCAATTCTTATAAAAAATGTTGATAAATTATTTATGTTAATTGTAATTATTTAATAAAAAGTAACTGAAATAAAAAATTTCTGTATTGATCTAAGTAGTAATCGACTTTTAATTTTTTTTCAAATACTACTTGTTTTTGTTTTCACGATGATTCATTTGTATTTTATTAACACTTTTACCAATGACGATTTTGATTCATTTTACTTTGAAACATTTTTTATACTATATAAACTTCGTTGGAAATAACTTGTATTCCAACATATATCCTATATATTAGATCTTGTTAATAAAACCAAAAAAAATAATTCGAATATTTTCAGTTATTAGAAATCGACATCCCTATCCGCTTTAAATTGTTCTTGAATTTTAAATACAATCGACAATGTTATTCCCTCAATATTGCTTAAAGAACTTCCGATAGAAATAAAAAAAGAATTTAAACACGTAACAAAAATGAATTAAAGTTGTTTTTTTTTTAGCATATGAGATTATGTTGTTTTGGTTTGACTTTTTGAACCTCAAAATGCGTAGGCAACAACTTGGCGATTTTTCGCCTTTGACGTATCCATTTTTCGCTTTTAGGGTTGTTAGAAAATAATACAAAAGGTTGTTAGATTAGGTGATTTATTGCCAACTAAACTTACGACTTGATTTCCAAATTATTCATTCTCTGAATTTATGAGCTGTCTTTGTTAATTTAAGTCATTAACCAGTTTGAACCGTTTAACAATCATGAGACTTCTCTTTCTCTTTATAAGTCTCGTGTTTGTTTCAAACCGGTTTAAACTGGTTAATGAGTAAAGTTAATTAAGACAAAAGGAACTTAAAAAATAATGTTCTCAAGTAATAACTTTAATTTCGAGATCGTAGATTTCATTTTTTAACGTTTTGATAAAAAGCAGTTTGGAAAAAAAATTGTGAGTACAGAGCCTCTCTTCTAAATAAAAATTATTCAAAAACCTTTTCGAATTGATTTATGCAGTTTTCCTATAACTGTTCGGACTATCCTCAAAAGCTGTTTTACTCAACCGAGGGTAATCTAGAGTTAGCTGTAACTGTAATTAATATGAATATCGCGTTACTTATAAAAAGTTAATTTTAAGGGTTTTGTATAGTATTTATAATACAGTATAATGTTTCATGATAGTTATATTACTAAGTGAAGTTAGCTATAGTTAGAAGCTTATATTCCTGTATGTCCTCATCAGTATTTGAAATATTTGTAATGTTATATAGTTTATCACAAAATAGAAAAAAAATATTTTAATTGTTTTAAGGCAAGCAAATTACACTTCACAAATTGCATTCACTTCTTTTTTAATCCCACTTCATTGGGATTTAAAATTGAATCAAATGTCCTTTTCATAAAAACAAAATTATATCGGATTGATGTTTTTTACAACATATGGTCTATTATTTCTTTAAATTTCCAATAAAAATTTCAGAATTTCATGCTTTTTTTATGCTTTTACATTCTCTTAAAGCACGTACTATATAATTAGTAAAATGAAGCAACATAAATCTTGAGTATGAAATGAAATAGAAATCTCTTTGAAAGCGACCGAAAAACTAATATATATAATTATTTTAGAAGTAACCGTGTATAACTTATTAATTTAATGACTTCAAAAACAACATTTTTTAGTCTACATATTGGCCTAATACATTAATACTCCTATTTGTTGATTTTTTCCACCTCGAAGCGATCGTGATATCTCACTTTTGGATGATTGTTGTACAGTAATCAGAATAACATGTATATATATAAAAAATTCTTCGGTGGTTTCGATTATACATATAACAAATGAAGATGTTATTGCAGACATACTCTAATAAATACGAGCAGTGGTTGCCTCTGATCAATTAAGTCTTCTGAATCGGTGTTAAACAACTGCCTACCGGAATGAGCCAACTAGCATTGAATTCACCTCGGACGTTAATTCCAATTTTGCGTCCTTCAAAACCCGAAGCTGAGTGGGGCAAATTAAGACACTCCGGCAGAAGTTGTTCCATTGCGTGCGTGTGCGTGGAGGGGTGCGATTACATGCCTACCGCTCAAAACAACCGAAAAAAAAAAGAAACCGCCGGCAATTTCTTTTCAATCTTTTGTGATTAATAATTTATGAAGGGAGATTTATTTTCCAGAACAATCTCCCATTCAGCGCACGCACTCCAATTGATATCAGTGCGAGATGTATTTATTCGTCGACGTTCTGTTTCTTGTTCTCGGTGGTGACTTCACTCCAGAGGATGGGGTCTTCATCTATATCGGAGTCGGATTCTTGGTTGTTTTTGCTTTCCTCCTCTCATTAACGATGTGGGGCACGTCATGCTATTAGGTGGCGGAGATGTCTGACGGCGAGGGCCGGCTCAATTTGTCAAAGGATTGTTCTTGAAATCGATTGTTGCGCAAGGGCTGCTGTGGTAGATCTTAATCAGGTGAGATTCGACATCGAGGGTTGACGGAACTAGATGCGTTGTTTTTGATGCCGATTTTGGGGATGGATCAAAAGATTGGAAAGTAGATGCCGAAACTTTATGCATAACCTAATAGGTATTATCATTCAGACACTTATGGTCATCAATTATTTAAATGAATCAAATAATAACAAGTAATATAAAAAATAAAACATTTCTTACATAGGCCAACAAAAAAAAACTTTATGATCACGTCATAACACGATGTTGTTTTTGGCGTCAACTAAAATCCGTAGGCGAAAAATAAAAGTTTTATTACCCGCACGAGCAACTCAAAAAATTAGCTTTTAATAACGCATTGCCGTTGCATTTACAAAAGCCCTGATTTTTAAAAATAAGTTAATGACTACTGCAAATAAAACTTAGAAAAATGTCATTTTGAGAGCGTGATTATATGAAATGAAATAAATCGGAAATGGGACATTTTTTTAAACAATAAAATGCGAGACAAAGTTTTTTGGATCGTTTGCAATACTAAAGTAACTCATTCAATGAACCAATCAAAATGAATACAAATATAATTTAACTTGAACGAGCATGTGATGCTTGGCCGTTCAAGAAATTGATATGGTTCGTTGAAATATGCCTAGCAGGTTTCAATTATTGCTTTTTTATTTTAGTTACTTTTTATTAAATAATTACAGTTGATATCCATATGGCAGAATTACAATATTAAGAGAGAAAGTAGAAAGCAAAATTTCTTGAATTTTTCCATTCTCCTTCTCGACACGTAGCTCAATCTTATGGTTAGGTAGGAGAAGCAACCAACAATGGATGACAAAGATATTAAGGACAGAAAACGGAATTGAACCTAAAGATTAAAATTTCTTCAATTTCCTTTATTGAGAAAATTCATCCATTATAACCACCAAACCATCACTGATAATTCACTCTCGAAAATCATTTGGATAAAACGTATACTTAAACCAAAAAAATATTTAAATGTATAAAAAAAGTGAACTCGCATTTGTCACCTTCGCGTGAAAAATACTGCAATCCTCGCATTTTACCGATTTAGCTACTGCCTGTTGATTTCAATTTTTCATTACAAATTGCTAAAACTCTATTTAAAGCATTAAAATGAAATCAATTGAATTAAGGAATGAATATTTAAAAAAAAAACTGCATTCGCATTGAATGTCCTCCATTACAAGTTTAAGAAAATGAATGTATTTGAACTCGAGTGGATGAATAAAAAGTATTTTATTAACGACTGAAAATTGACCAGCTCAGGTTTAGCCCTAGTCATCTGACAGAGGTTCAAACTTACGAGGTCCGTCCTTAAATAGCTCTTGAGTTACTTTAAAACGGGAAGTTAATATAACTATACTAAACCTGAGTTATTGCGATTACACGCCTTCGAAAATATAGAGAGGGACGGTCAACCTTTGCGGAACCTTTTTTGAACTTAAAGGCAACAATGTAATCTATCATTGCAAGTTAGAGGAAAAATTTTAATTGTAAAAATTCGGGAGAAATACACAAATATCAAATTAGTATCATTGAAAAGACAATTTTTAAATTTTAAAAATTGTAATATTCATTTTTGTGCAATAATATTTTTGAATGTTATTATGGAAAAAATGATAAAAAATTTTTAAAAAATGATATAAATGACTTTTAATCATGAAAATTCAAAATATAATTTAAAATGATTTTAAAAAATTTAAAAAATCGCTCAAAGGGGCACATTTTGACCCTCTGAAGTATATATGTGACCAGTTTGATAGCTCTAGATCAAGAAGTTTGGCCTGTGAGCCACCAACACAGACACATCCACCTTATTTCTAATAAATATGAGATAATATAAATATAGTTCGTTTCAATCATTGATTTTTAAATTACAAAAAATAAAAATAAAAAAAGTTAGTATAAAATATCAATGGTCGCAAGATAATTTAAAGAAAATATGTGTTATTTGAATTATTTTTAGTTGAAAATACGTAAAATCTACATAGTTTAAACCATTATCTACTAATGCATAATTTATGAATAATCCAGCTCATTATATATTAGTGAAATTGTGGGCTTTTTAAAAATTCTTTTTAAGGTATCCGAACACATTCGAAGCACTTTGTTTAGAAAACTTGGTGTAGACATGTTTTAAACATATTTCTGAGCTTACGGACTATTCAAAATTGGTAATAGGATGTCAATATTTGAAATAAACATCGACATTTTTTGAAAATTGGCATTTATTACATAAATTTAAGCAAATTCTGAAACTTCCATTTGGCTACTCCAAAGACTATTACCCTCATCAGAGCGAAACTTATACCAAAATAAAACTGCATAGCTTCCTCTAGGGAAAGAACGAGAAGCATATAGTTATAAAAATAAATAAAAAATTTAGAATTGGTCGATAATTTATCACGAGAATTGGTAAATTTATGGTTTTATTATTCAAACAATGGGCCGTTAATTAAAAAAATATTCACTCAATCTAAAATCTTTCAGTACATTCCTTAGAAAATAGTACAAAGACAATTTTCACCTAATTTCATCGTCATATGTTACTTACATTTTGAGCAATTTGATTTGAAGAGAGCAAAAAAAAGTAAAACCCAATTTTGAGAAAAATGCATTTTAAAGTATACGGTAAGGTGTTTTCACAATAAATTATGTGTGTACATACTTATAATTTATCACATTTATAAGTTATACCTTTTTCCTCCTCGAGGTTTTATAATTTTCCTTTTTTAATTATTTTTTCTGTCAGTTTTTGCACTTGACAGTGAATACCGCATAGATTCGTTTATTCTATCCTAGTTGAGCCAAGCAAATGCTCTAAATGCATTTGAGCTACAATTAACTACGATAGGACTATTGAGTATCCAATAACCTCAAGGATATTCAATAGTTCCTTAAAATATTTTTTAAAAGATTTTATCGATATAAACACCCTTAATCTGAGGTTTCGGAGCAAAAACTTCTTTTGGCGCCCATTTCCACAAAACATCATAGAAACTCTCATTGGCCATTTGCAATTTTCCGTGCAAAAATGTTTAAGAATTTAAAACCGAAAAACCTTTTTCGAATTTTGTGTTTATACAAATTTTTTAACATGTTTGTGGCCTTTAAAATCGGTGCTTATGGTTATTTAAATACCCAGTTCCTGTTAATCGGTCATCACGAAGATATTAATATGTTGATTTCTAATTAACGCAGAGATAAAAGTATTGTTTGTGTTACTTATAGCACTTGCCATGTTGGACAAGTCTCCCACTGATACAGCAGCAGATTTAAGCCAAAAAGAGCGTCTCTTGTTTTTGAAGTAGCGCCAACGAGGACCAAGAATACAACTCACCTACACACTCAAATTTGTTTGCACAGCCCCTTTTTACAGAGGGGCACAGTCACACATCTCACAGATACCTCACAGAAGAACAACCCTGTCCAAATCTGGACTCGAACCCGGGGATCTCAGAACACGAGCTACCTCTGTGCCAAAAAGTCAGCAGAGATAAAAGTAAACCTGTTTTGGATAGTTCAAAGACTGATCTATAATATAATAGAATTTTCTTTAAAAATGTAATTTTTAGCGAAAATCAACTTTTGCAATTCGTTTGGATATCTTAAATTGAGATTATTTTATACACATTATTACACAAGAGAAACTTATTGTTTTTGGTTAATTTATAAAATATATTTAGAGTCAGTTTTCTTAAGCTTTGGAGATAGAATTTCGAAGATACTATGTTATTCTATCATTAAAATGTGGATTAACATCATGAAAACTTTAACCGTAAAGCGCTGCATAGATATTAATGAATTTGAAAACAAATATATGTGAAAATTGGCTTCAAAAATAAAAAAAGATACCTTGAAACAATGCAGAGAAAATTTTGAATTTGTATTTCAGTATATTTCGCAGACGTTTATTCTAAAAAGTGTAATTCTGTTCTGCTGCTGAGAGATAATGCCAGCACGAATATAAAATTTATTAATTTATTGAATTCCATTTTAATATGTTTATGTTATGAACGTGTTCTGCTACTTAGATATCCAAAGGTGCTCTTATATTTGAATTTTTCTGAAACTTCCCTAACAATTTGGGGAAAAGTTCCACATAAATAGATTCAACACGCAGAGAAGAATTCCCTCAACATTAATTTTATCTTTGTTATAAAATACGTTTCAAATGGGATATAAGAGGTATATATTATTTAACGCCTTGTGGAAAATTGTTTAAAACTACCCTATTAACTGGCTAATTAACTTATATTCAATTCGCTTTGCATTGAAATATTTCGTCATACCGATTTAACGGGTTAATTATACAGTGTCTATGCTTTTCGGGCATTTTTAAATAACTGATAAATGACTTACTCGCTAAGTGTGATCCCAGAGAATGTCTTTCATGGCATTGATGTACAACAGTTACGAAATATTAATCCTATATTTAAGTGGGAACTGCTAATAGATCTCATATCATGTATGGTGTAACGTTGCATTACTGATCACATGATGCTTTCCCGATATTATTAGCAGACGAGAATTTAAGTGAGACGGTAAGACATACTACTCACGCTTATGTATCTTTTTATATGTTTTATGTAATGAAAATATAAACTGATTTTGCTAAAAATTCGATAGAAATCTACAAACACAATGTAAAATCCGTGTACCAAATGTCATCCAACTTGTTCAAAACATTTTTGAGTTATCCTTGTCATAGACAAACAGATATTTTTAAAATATGTATTTCTCGGATTCGAGTAAGTCTGAAAGGTACAACATCTCAAGTTTGAATTTTTTTCACGATTGCAATACCTTCGTATATTAGAAAGTAACAAGTATTATAAAAAAAATTAAGTCAATTCCTCCTTAGGTCAACAAAGAAAAATGATTTAGTTACATTTTATTAAATAACTACAATTAATATAAATTATTTATCAAAAAATGACTGATTTTCGCAAGAATTGATGTCGCAGTCCTCAACTTCACGTGAAAGATGCTTAAATCCCCGCATTTTACCGATTGCCTTTCGATTTCAAGTCTCATTACAAACTGCACAAACTGTCTTTAGAGTATTAAAAATTAATTGAATCTAATAAATGAATTAATATTCGAAAAAACTACTAACATCGAGTGTCACCTACTACAAGTTTTAAAAAAATGTATTTGAACTTGAGTGAGTGTTTGAGAACTTGAGTGAACTTGTTCAAGAGTGTTTTATTAACGATTGAAAATTTAAACTATATATATATATATATATATATATATATATATATATATATATATATATATATAATTATTAAGGAGAGTGTCAACTGAGATTAAGAATGAGATTATGAATCAAATATTATCCTCGGTTTGAGCACAGATCATTATGACGAAAACCTCCGTCAATAGAATCTTCATTGGCCCCATATCTTCCTTGTCTTTGATGATCAAAAGTTCGCGACCCTATTCTATTGAAAAATCTGCAATGCATACGGAGGTGGCTAAGTCCATTAAGAATCCAGCATACTTTCACTGGAGTGGTGCAAAAGTTTGGTGAAAGGTATCCCAGTCTAAGTGTTACTCTCTACACCTGTTCATTGTTAAAAAAAAATAGTCACCTTATGCGATCAGTTATTTCACCAGGAATATTCATTGCGTTCTCTATCAGGGAAATATTTTATTCATCATTTGAAATTCATGATACCACCAAGAAAATATTTTTAAAATCGAATTGGGATAGATATCAAAATCGTGTTAATTTAATCGTTTTTCACATACTCTATTCATCCTAATGTCAGCAAATTTTATAATATCATAGTACAATTTAAAATGTAACTGCTCAGTTTATATATCTTCCAGTTATCGCTATATTGCAAATTCATTTTTTTTTTCGTATAAATAATATTTTCCAATAACAAATATTAAAAAGGAATTCTTCCTTAATTTTCAAAATAGAAGAAAATCTGGCATTTAAATACCGTAAGGAACTATAAAAATGGATTGGATATCAGTTCAACATTGAAAATTATGTTCAATTTATAAAAAGAAATATTATTAAAATATTCAAAATTCTTTAAAAATTTGCTTTCCAATTGAATTGTTATCATTAGAAAGACAATTCTATATATATATATATATATATATAT
>JAOUZG010002851.1:13097107-13128542 GCA_026289955.1 Argiope argentata
GTGTGTGTGTGTGTGTGTGTGTGTGTGTGTGTGTGTGTGTGTGTGTGTGTGTGTGCGTGCGTGCGTGTGTGTGATTACTAGCTTTTACCCGCGACTTCGTACGCGTGGAAATTTTGATGTGTGTGAGAGAGAAAGAACTGGTGGTCAGATCACAATGTAAAATGTCATCAAACCGTTTCATTATGGTGCTGTTGAAAATAGTTTTCGCCAAACAAATTTTTTTTGTCGCCAAATTTCAGCGAAATGGCAGAATGTAGCGCGAGCGGCTGGAAAAGCGTTTCCAGTCGTAAGATTTCGATGAACGCTGCAACAATTGAACGGAAATAAAGAAAAAAAAACAATAAATGGAGAAAAATGGAATATATGCAAAAATATTTATACAGAAATAATGAAAGTAGACGAAAGGAATACTTTGTTGTGACTTATGGCATTTGCCATATTGGACAAGCCCCCCACTGATACAGCAGCCGATTTAAGCCGTAAGGAGCGCCTCTTGTTTTTGAAGCAGCGCCAACAAGGGCCAAGAGTACGACTTAGCTACACACTCACCACATTACACGCTACAAGCACAACCCCTTTTTAAAGGGGGTCACATTCACACATCTCACTAATAGCACACAGAAGAACAGCCATGCCCCAACCGGGACTCCCAAAACACGAGGAAAACGCGCTACCTCTGCGCCAGAAAGCCGGCAGGAATATGTATTGCACGAAAAAATCAAAGAAATGAGAGTGAATTACAGTAACATGAAAAACGACGGCAATGTAAACCCAAAAAAGGAGCTGCCGAAAAACTACCAACCTCGCAAAGCACCAAATGGGTGTATATTAAAATTTAGCTCACACAACTAACCTAAAACCATTTATTTGCAGTTTGGACCTAAAATAAAACAAAACAGCTAACCAATTATTCAAAATTGTTTTGCTGATTAGTCTGGCCAAAACAAAATCAAGTCACGAACACACTGTGTATGCCAATTCAACGTTAATTGGGGGAACGCAAATGCGTGAATTTTCTATGCCAGTAGGGGTAATATAGAAATTTTCTATGCCAGCAGGTATAATTAGAAATTTTTAATTTCCTTTTTCATGTTATATTTTGGTATTTTTCTGTTATCCGGCTGTAAGCGAAGAATAGTCAAATAATGTAGTTTTCAGCCAACTTTCTTACAGCAATTTTAAAATGAAAAATCACCAAAAAATGTAGAATTCCGCCAAATTTCTTTGGTGATTTTTTGCTTGCGCTCGGCTAATGGAAAAGTATCTTTATTTTAATTCAAAAGTACTTCAGAACGAATCCGAACGATCGATTAATTAAAAACGTTTAATTTTAAATGCATCAAATAATTAGAAAATAAACAGAATCATTTGAAATAACCAGTCAAAAACATGTTAACTCATTTGGAGGTGGAGAAATGAAGATTTTTGGCTAGAAATTAATTTTTAATTAATAAAAAATTAACCACTAAAATAAATAGTAGCCTATGCTCTATTCTAGACTATAATCTATATCTGTGCTAAATTTCATCCAATTTCATTCAGCCGTTCTAGCGAGATTGACTAACATCATCCATCCATCCATCCAAACTTTCGCATTTGTAATGTTAGTATAGATATATTAAAATCCAATTAAAATCTTTATTGATTTCCCCTTTTTTATCTTCATTTAACCAATATAAACTTTACTCTAAAATGGGCTCTTATTTCCTGATCAATTCCGTCTTTTTTATTTAATTAAAGCAACAGAAGCTCTGTAAAAATGCTGAAATAGACGATTCCCACACTCCAAGTAAAAAGGAAAATTATTTTCAAAATACGCGAATTCTTCAAAAATATACCTATTTTCTCTTTAACTAAATCGGCACTTGTAAAGAAACCCCTATCAGAATCTTATGATTTATAATCATTGGGAGAAAAAATAACTGTGCCTGTTTTTTCTTTTCGTTCTTAGTAGACTGACGTAACTCGTCACTTCTTGCACATAAAATATGCCTCCATCATGGAAAAAAATTAAGTAAAAGGAGAAAAAATGAAATTGTCTTCACTCTCATCGGCCACAAAACTGCTCAACAATATGTTTATACATAATATACTCATTTCATAGGGCTTTAAAATACGTTCTATTGGTCCAAATAAGATAAAATTTGAGCTATAAATTATTCCGATAATGCGTTTTACATTTATTAATTTTCAAAAAATATTTCAAAAATTCGGCGATAGATGGCGCTATAACACAAATGGCATTTATTTGCATATATTGAAAATGTGAAACATAATTAGCATTACAGCGTATGTGTATTATTACCATTATTCTTTGAATAAAAAGAAGACGGATTTTACCAAACATTAGTTTCTTCTCTGTTCGTCAGGCCTACATTGCAAGAAAAAGCGTTAAGGGTGAAATTGAAACCATATCCTCCTCATTTCATTCATAATTCATTTTAAGTAAAGTTTATAATTTTTAAAAAATGTGTGAAATTCAATGTTCTGATTCAATTGTTTTTACTGATTAATTAAAAATGTTATGGCTAAATGTAATGCAAACATTTTCAGGTATGTATTAAGAGCTGAAATATTTTTCTTTAAATGCATTAAAATTCTCATTTTTTGCAAAAACTCGATGATAAAAAACGTATAAAAATAAGAATATAGCAATGAAAAGACAAAAATGCTTTAAATATTGGAAGAAATATAAAATATCACATTTTTGTATGCTTTCTAGAAAACCAGCCGTTTTCTTAAACTTTAACCTATAGCTTTCAGAGCATCTTAACTTCTTAAAAACTTCTTCTTAACTTCTTAAAACTAATTTTTCTTTCAACTTTCAGTATATTATAAATCATTGCCAGATTCCAATATGTTTACAAATGATCCTCAGATATTATACAAAAAATAAATGAAATAATATTAATAAAAGTATGTTTATCACAGAGAAAAATCGTTTGCTTTTAACTTTTAACAATATTTTAATTGAAATAAGAATAGCAGCTGTTATAAAACGTCTGAAAAGGAATCGCCTCCTGAATGTCTATTAACAGATTTAGATTGTGATATTTACCGAACACATATTTATTTATGTATTACGGAAGTATAAAGTAGAAATTTCCTAGTTTCGAAGTTCATCAAATGAATTGTTGAAAATCTGATAACTTAAGAATTATATTTCCCAGTTCCTTTATATGAATGTATTTTCTACTTTCCTAGTAAAAGAAATAAGTTATGATTTTATTCCATCTTTAAATATTGAGGTTTGTCAGACACTTTTATCACATTATGATGTATTAAAACAACTGTTAAATCTCTTTAAATGAACGTTTTGCTTATATTACTTATCAAGAACTGCAGATTATATTGAAAAATTATTACACCGAATTTGAAGAAAAATATTATTGAATTTTAATTTATGGAGTTTTAACGCGAAGAATTTACCAAATTTAGAATTGGAAAAAAATAGAATGAATGCAGAAGTGAAATTAAAACAGTTTTATGAGGAAAACTGTTAATGAATTAAAAAAATTGAATAAAAAAAGTTTTAAGAATTTCATTTAAAATCGACTTCCCATTGTGGCAACTTACAATAAAGACAAACCTATACTAGTTCAGAGTTCAATATCTAATTACCACTACCTCCATGTCAAAATTTTGGTATAGTATTGTAATGTTTTTCGACACAATTAAAACAGAAAATTAGAATTATAGGTGTGTCCAAATTGTAACCGGAAGTTTATACATGGGAAAAATATATAGTAAACTCTAAATTTAACCTGACTTTTCACGATCTAATATGGTCTAGCTCTTATGAGTTGGCGAGTGTGACTTAAGAATACCATGACGACCGAAGAGTTTGTTTTAATAAGTTAGAAGATGAATTGGAATCAAAATTTGCTCGATCTGGATAAAAATAATAATGATGATAATAATTATATCAATAATGAGAAATAGGGAGAAAAATTATACTAGCTGAGCAGAACAGTGTTTATTACAATCTTACTATTTATTCACGGCTGGCTTTCAGTTTCATACTCTTCTCCCACTTAGTAGAAAATGAACTCATCTGTCTGAGTTCGGAAATTATCTGTCCACATATGACAGTCATGCTATAATTAAAGCATACAATAAAAAGCCGGTGTCCTGGCACAGAAGTAGTGCGTCTTCCTCGTGATTTAGGCGTTCCGAGTTCGAGTCACGGTTAGAGCATCTGCGAAATGTCTGAATGCCCCCCCAGTAAAAAGGGGCTGTGCAAGCGAGTGAGTGTGTGTGTGTGTCCCAATATGAGCTTGGAGTCAGACTTGTGCCCTCGGGTGCTCAAGGGTCCATATCCTCAGAAGCTACTGCACCCCTCCTTCGGTTGTAAAGCGGAACACGATAACAATAATCGCTTTTAGAGCCTTCAATCTTTTGAGGTAATATTTTTTTTAAGTGTAATGTACCTTTTTGTAAAAAAAAAAGAAGTTTTCTCATTACTGCCTTATTAACTCAGTACTAATTTCTAATGCCGTGCAGATGCAAGAACAAATTGATTCGTTTTGTGCACAGTTTGAAAGAGGTACTTTTGAAAAAATGCAGTTTAAACGTTGCCATTAGAATACTAAAAGCAGTGTTTTAAAGTATTTTATCCAGCGTGGATTTGAAAATATTTTTTTTCATTTAAGATAATAAATGAGAAACATTAATTAAAATTTAATGAACTATAAAAAAATTTAGAAAATAAAACTAAATTTTTTAAAACGTTCATTGTTTAGCTGACTTTCATAAATTAGAATAAGAATTGAAGTATTTTATTTTGAAGTTCGATTTTTAATTAAAAATTAGCAATAGCTTAGTTAAAAATTCTGAATTAAAACTTATCTATATCAATTTTTTTTAAAAATAGTCGTTCTTTCAGCTTAGTTATTAACTTCAATTTTGTGATCAGCATAGTATAAAATTAAGAGCCTAAATGTCATACCAATTAGTATAGTGGATTAGATTCTTTGTTTTTATTAGGGTCTTGTGCTAAATTGGAATAATCTTTCAAAATACAATACACAGGGTGTCCCTAATTAAATGACCCTACTTTAAAGAGGTCTACAGACGAAACTATTGTTCAGAAAGGTTTGAAATTTTATATAGGACACAATGAAGGGATGGGAATTTGTTTGAGCGAATAAAATAAAAAGTTTAAACTTTCGCCACCAGGGGTAATTTTCCAAATAAATTTATACATTTTGTATATTTTGGACAAATTTAATGACAACAAAACATGTTCAACATGACGGCCATCATCTTTCACTACCATCTGGAATCGTAAGGTAACATATTCAACAGTTGACAGTAGTGTGTTCTGGGCAGTGGTGAGAACATGCTGTGAGATGCTGCTTTTTAAACCAGGGTTTTTGTTGTTGCTTTTGGATTATCACGATTTACCAGATGTTTTAAATGCCCCCAAAGCCAAAAGTCACATGGATTCAGGTCTGGAGACTGGGGAGGCCACAGATCACGAAAGTGACAGCTGATGATACATTCTTTTGTGAAATGATTTTGGAGAACGTCCAGATGGAGCTGCCCCACACATTAGCCACAGTGTAAAGGGCTTTTTTTTAATTTGCTCAAACAAATTCCAATTCCTTTATTATATCCTATACAAAATTTCATAACTTTCTGAACAATAGTTAAGTCTGTAGACAACTTTAAACTATGGACACCCTGTGTATAAGAAAACACTATTATCATAAATGTCATGTAAAGGTATGTTGAAGATCGGATGTTTGCGCGTTTATTTGTATGATGAAATTAATGAGAACGATTAATAACATTTAAAGATTGCCTATAGTGTTATTTGACAGAGCATAAATTTTCTTAATATTTTGAAAAAATAGAAATGATTTCAAGTTTAAATAAATAGTCACAGAAACTACAAGTGAATTACAAAAGTAATCTATATAATTATTTGATTCAGAAAATAGATAAAAGCAAATAAACAACATCTCGGTCAAATTAAACTTTTATTACACAACAAATGAAAGCATGATAACATAACTTATTACAAATTTGAATCCGAACAGAAATATTCTTTCAAAGAATTTTAACCCAAGCTGTGAATTGTGGCAATGAATATGAATGCCTCATAAATGAGTTGATAAAAAGAAACATACCTTCAATGAGAGTGATGATTATGATGTAAAAAAAAATTATGTTGATTTCTAATTAAATTTATAAACCAACAAAAAAAAATCAAAGTATTTTATATTTGTATTCTCTCAACATCAAGCCGAGACAATTCAAGATAAACATTTCTTAATCATATCCAACACTGAGAATGCAAAGGAAAATGAGCAGTAGTGTTCCTGTCAGAATTAACTGCCAAGATACTTTTAGCAATAGTCTTCCCCTCCCCTTTCCATAGCGCGAAAACCAGATTTAACCAAAGATTCAATGAGTAGAAGAATCTGATGCTGTGGGCCAAACCATACCTTTTGGTGTAGTTCAAAAGTTTAAATGGATGTGTCAGTTCAGGTATCGTCCTTGTTCTCTGAATGATTTCAAAATTACTATATCCATCCTTAGGTAACCTCATATTGCTTCCAAATAGAACATTAATGAAACTGTTAAATTTGTAATTGGATGCATAGTTCTATTCTTTAAATTCCTCATAAAGATGGCAATGTCCCTATAAAAATACAAAACATCCAACAACATTGTTACTGGATCCTCACGATATTAGAAATATGAACCACATCGTGAAGATATAATACAATATCTTATGCTAATAAGGTTCTTTCAATGTTTTAAATCTGAATACAATCCTGCGTAGATCAAGCATAAATAAAAAATAAGTAATATAAAAAAATGTAAATCAATTCCTACTTAGGTCAACAGAGAAAAAAAATTATTTTACAAACTTTTTATTAAATATTTACAATTAATATAAATAATTTATTTTTAAAATATTGATTTTATCAAGAATTGAACGTATTCTTCACCTTCACATGAAAAATACTGATATCCTCGCATTTCATCGAATGAGCTAATGCCTTTTGATTTCAATTTTCAATAAAATTCTATTTAATGTATTAAAAATTGATTAAATTTAATTAATGAATTAATATTTGAAAAAACTGTATTAACATCAAGTGGCATCCACTAAAAGTTTAAAAAAATTATTTGAACTCGATATATATATATATACATATATATATATAGATAGATTTCGGGAGTGTGAACTTATAGTAGGAATTGAATAAAGAGGGTTTTGATTGAGCATAATCAAACCAAAAAAAATTTTTAGTTGTTGACTTTCATTTTTTTAAGTGAAAACTATATCATTCTTAGTCAAAGAGATAAATGCAAGCAATGCTGAAGTACACTGACCAATTACATACAAGAAAAATGCTTCTTTTGTACCCCATAGAAATCTTTCCCAAGATAGAAAAAAATGTTTGTGACTAATACTAGATCTTAAGAAGTTTATTTTTCTAAGACATTTTATTTATTAAATCCGAAATAAAACCAAAAATTAAAATATATTATTAATGAATTTGCTAAAAGACATATAAAACACGTCAGAAATTACATAGAGAAATCAATTTGTTTTTAAAGTTTATGGAGCAATTGGATCGATTATTTCTGAAATCAAAACGTCTAACTATTTAATTATCTTTTATATTTATAATTGACAGGTATTTTTTAAATTCTAACTACGAAAATTTGTGCAACGTTTTATATTATTATTGTACTGACAAAATGTATTTATGTTCCCATTTTTGTTTGATCAATTCTGATACTAAGAGATTTTAAAAACATGAATATCTTTAGAACTGTTCAAATTGGTACAAACATATTTGAAGACTACAAATTTGCATATGAAAATGGTTTGAAATATTTTCAAACAAGTATATTTTCTGTTACCAATTCCATCTCTCTTTCCCCAATTAAAAAAAATTATAATAATAACTTTAATTGTTGTAATGAATTAAAGCTATACAATGAACTGAAAAACTAATAAATTTTTCATATTTGGTAATATCAGAGTGAATTTTTCTTTTTTGAGGAATATATACATATATATACTAAGTGCAAGATATATGTAAACTAGGAAACATATCCATTCATTGAAATATTATGATTGATTATCTTTAAATTTTGTATTTGTGTCTTTTAATTCAGTATCATGTTGTTTGACGTAAATTATTTTACTATTGTAATCTATTGCATATTTTGAATGAGAAATAAGGAAATTAAATTGGAGCTAACACAATAAAATTAGATGGCATTGCACAAATTATATCATGTGACGTGACATACTAGATTTCATGTACACAATGACAGAACAAGTGCAAGGGTATTACACCAATATATGTAAGCATTGCGTGAATCTGAAATTTGAAAATAACTTGTTAACAGAGCTGCTGATACCAAATAATGACCAAACTTTTACCAGAAACAATATTCCTTGTAAACAAGGCGGTCAGCAAAAATGGCTAAAAGCACTTATTTTTTGCAAACTTTAATCAAAACTGCCCATTTTCCTTTCATAGTATATATATTACACAAAAAAAAATTGTTGAAGAACTTCATATATTTCATTAAATGATTATAATATATGTAAATATATGGTATTTTCTCTGTTTTTTCAATAAACAATAAAAATACTATAACTATGTTCTGCATGGGATTGATCTAGAGATAGGCATATATTTCTGCCTTTCCCTTTTATGACAGTTAATGAGTACTGTGACAATCATATTAAATCAGGGCTTCTTTAAATATAAATCATGATTTCTAAAGAAATATATCGTGAAATTTGTTCAGGTTTTTCAATACTTGTAATCAATACAAATGGAAGTCAAAATTAAGACTTCCATTAAAAATTGTCTAAATTACTTTATATCTAATTATCGTTTTATTAATTTTTCAACTTTAAGAAGGCACCAGTCTTTTGGATCAGTTTCTCTAAGAAGGTAACCTTCCTTCACATATTGGAGGTCAGTCTAATTTCTACACTAAAATCTTCAAGGTCAGTTCAACTAATAGTAGATGCCTTATTATTCTTATATGAGTCTTTGGCTCGTGAATTAGTACCAATATTAGAATCACTCAGAAATAGTGAGTTGATACCACAAGGCAAAAATTTACCATTGCAGCATTAGCAGATAAGTTTATTTTGATTAATCATAAAAAAATCCTTAATTATAAAGAGCTGTCACAGTTGTAACACATCAGAATTTCCTTTTAAATACAATTCACAAATTAATATGAATATTCAAAATCTCTAAAATTAAAACAAAATATATTGAAGTTAATTTCAAGTTACAAGCATGACTAATTTAAGCTGAAATATCAGCATAGTGGTGGATAAGATCTCTAAGCTAGTTACATCATAAAATAGAAGATCTATGTCTACAATACGAACTACATTTATTTATATTGGAATAGATATTCATTTGTAATTTATATGCATGAATGAAGTTATGATATTGAGTTTTCTTGTATCACGATACAGAGATTCCATTAAAAATTTGAGCTTTTAGGACAATATACAAGCAGACATTGCTTTAAAAATCAAAGAAATGGAATAATCACAAAGCACAACAATGATATGCCATCAATGACAGATGATTACAACAAACTTAAATGACGAGAATAATAAAGCATTATACAAGTAAGATTGCTCTTCAGTAAATATGAAAAAAAAAAATTAAAAAAAAAGATAAAGATAAAACAGTTATTTTACAATTCTTTAATAATCATGTTTCTTAAAATATAAAAGAAATATATTACACAAATAAACATAGCATTATGAGACAGAGGCTCATATATATGCTCAGAAATCTAACAACTTGACTAGTTAAAATTATAACATTAAAATTTAGATAAGACAAGAGTTATAAACTTTCAAACATAATTGGTATTTAAAATAAAACCAAAAATAATACACCATTTGCACTGGGCAAAATTTAAAATTAACATTCACATATTTCTGAATTCTGCCACAAACTGATACAACATTTAATTTTGTGATAACAAAGATGTATAATACATTCCACATTTTGCTTCAATACTTCCATTGTATAATTTCAGATGCACGTAATGAAAACGATAACCAAAGAGAAAGTTCATCAATATAAATTAAATACAGAAATAAATAAACCTGATGGATAAAAATTAGTACTTAAAAAAATACTTTGATTTTACACACACAAGTCTTCCAACATAGTATTTCTAAACCTACACAAAAATGCAGTACACTACCAGAACAGCACTTAATAAATAAAATACTATTAAAAAATTATAATTGGTTCCTAATTGAGACCTGAAACAATCCTGAAATTAAAATGCATTTACTTCAATAGTAAAACACAGATAACAGCTGCCATCATTAACAAAATCATGTTTTAATCAGTATCTAAAAACTGGCAACAAATTTTCTTTGAAATAAACCAATAAAAAGCAGTACATATTATTCAAAACATTGATTTTATTTATAAAAGTAAAAATATTCGTATCTGAAGGAAATAGACAATATTTTTACATAGAACTCTGGGAAAGTAAGATATATTAAATAACAGTGTCAGTGAAAGGATATATCTAACAAGAGTTAGAACTGGTCTATAATGGAAGTGAAAACACTTGTTACATCCTTTCTCCTTTTGTATAGAGTGAATTTCAAAAGTATTCAATATTTTAAAAGTTTTAATAATAAATTTAACTATGTATTTAAAACAATGCACAAATTCATTCAATCACAATCAGAATGAAATACTCATTACTCTGTAGATGAAGCCTGGAAGCTCTGACAAAGAAATTCTATATATTTCTCTAATTTCAGCATTCTTCTAAGAAAAAAAAATGTTAGATTGTTCTATTAGTTGAAAAATATGTATATTATTTTTCGAACAGTGTAAAAGTTATTTACATAAATAAGATTAAAATATTTTTCCCTTAAAAATTAGGTACAGTAAACAATTAGAGAATTTAATAAAAATAACATGTATATAATATTTTTCTAAACAAAAATTTACATAAAACAGTAAAAAATAATGCCATTTCATTTACATCATGAGCTGAAAATTTTTAATAATTCAAATAATTTATGATAAAAATCGAATCTACAAGCAATTTAAGTACAAAGAGATAATCGTTAAAATTCGAACATGTCTAATGTGCATGTCCATGGCGTTGCATGAACCCAATCTGGTATCTGCTTCAATAAAGATGGGAAATCTCCAGTGATTAAGTCATGGCCATGAAAGTAATGGGTGATAAAGCTTATATCTATGAGAGGAGAATCTTTAGCATGATCTTTGGATATCTGTAAAAGAGGAAAAATATCTTTACAAATCTAATATAACAGACTGATATAAGTGTAATAATTTCCATTTAAAGAATTATTTAACATAATTTTCCATAAAACGGTTAAATTCAGTGATCTTTGCATGTTGTTTACTCTTCAAATCATGAAAGTTTTTAAGCAACAAATAGCACCATGCAAAAAATGTATTGTTGAAATTAGTCAGCTATTAAAAAACTATTTTATAAATTTTCCCTTATGTAGATGAAATTATTATGACAACTGAATATCATATAAAACACATAATATTCCAAAATATAATGTACAGTAAGATATAATGTTATATAACAGGTTATTAAAAAAGGCTTATATCATATAATATATTATGGAGAAGATTAAATCTTCAAGAAAATGTTTTCAATTATTTCATTTTTACAAGAGAATGAAAAATTCTAGTAAAAAATGTGTCATTTGCTTTATTAACATTTTTACATTTTAGGATCAGTATTAGAATTTATTTAATAATTAAAGAGTAAAACTTTGATATGCTAATTAATTAAAGAAAAAAATTCTGAAAAATTGTAAAATAGTAATTTTGTATTAATTATTCTGTTTTTCATAAGCTTATAAGTAAACAATATCTATTCACATTCATAGAGAAAGGTGGAAAAAAACCCAGAAAACAATCAAACTGTTTATCAATTTAAGGGTTTTATTGAAAGATTTTCTTCAGCATCTCTCTCTCTCTCAATATCTGATTACAATTGTGAATATTTTAATCACATTCAATTTTTACTTTGATACATAAATTGAAATCAAAACAATCAATTATTTACAATATACTTTAAGAATTCTCCTAAAAAAATTATATTTGAAAAGTAAATTAATTTATACAGATTTTTCAAAAACAACAGGCTCAAAACAAAGGTGTAATAAAACCCAGAAAACAATCAAACTGTTTATCAATTTAAGCGTTTATTGAAAGATTTTCTTCAGCATGTCTCTCTCTCAATATCTGATTACAATTGTGAATATTTTAATCACATTTAATTTTTACTTTAATACATGAAATCAAAACAACCAATTATTTGCAATATATTTTAAGAATTCTCCTAATAAATTTATATAATTTGAAAAATAAATTAATTAACTCATATAGATTTTTCAAAAACAACTGGCTTCTCAGAGGTTATTGAAAATTCATGAATCAAATAATCAAGGCATTAAATTTATTTTTAAAAAAAGTAAAAACAGGATTTTCTTACAGCTAAATCTATGGAAAATGTCCAGGGTTCAGTATACTCAGCATATGAATAATACAGGAAGTAAGTTGGTCTCCCAACCCAATCTAAACTTCTAAGTGGCTGTGTATCAGTCAAAGACCAGTTAATTAGATAAACTCCTTTACGAGGTGATAATATAGCTGTCATATGATCTGGACCTATAATAAAAATAAATTTAGAAGATATAAGATAACATGATTGCATGCTAATTAAAATAAGTGAATTCAGTATTTATAAAACTGGTTGATGTCCTCTTTGTGTCTATAGGATCCGTTATTAACAGAATTTTAGCAAATTGGGTGAAATTGTTGAAAACAGGACAGGAAAAATTTGTTTTTAAAAACAATCATCCAAATTATGCAAGCATTTGCTTTAGTTATTTGAAATTGTACCCAAATTTTGCTACCCAAGTAAAATAAAAAAAAACTCCAGAGCAATTTTTTAGCAGAACAAACAGTTTAAAGTTGCATAAGGAAAAACTTTTTAAGACCCATCATAGAATCTCAACTTCAATGCCCACTAAAACTTCGCTTACTTGTTTAAATGAGAGACCAGCCCTGCCTCATCATGGAACAAAATTTCTCCAGAAGATACAAAAAAAAAAGAGGTTATATCTGTCTTGCAGAAACGTCAATGACAAAGAGTGAACTATGTACACTTTTTAATTCACTGAGGCATCCTCGAAATTTAACACCTTCTATCACTAAAAACAAATACCATCCCATTGCTCTTCTTTAGCTGCACACCTCATCCAGATGTAGATTATATATTAATCAATATCCTAACTATACTATTTGCTGACCTTCAATGCAGATCTGATTAAATGATAAACAACAGCCTGCAGGATGATACTGTTGGTTGATCACAAGTGAATTTCATATGGTTCCATGCAATTAACCAGGACAGGTTTATTCTGCAATAAGGGTTTATTTTTTATCTCCTGCTTAACCTCTACCCATTTTTTGGTCATAGGAAAATACACCAAATTATATCCCATTTTCATTTGAATCACTTTTATATATTAGTATTTCAATTTAATGAAATAATCTAAAAAACTTTGACTCAGAAAAATATTTATTATTTTTTTAAATGAATTCCATAGTAAAAAATGTAATAATTATATTATGATCTTTTATAAATCTTTTACCAGCTGAAAATCTAATTTAATAAGTTGCTATGGGAAATGTTAGCATTTGAAAGGCATGTCACTAAATGAAGACAAGAGATGTCTACTGTTTGTTTCAATATCCTGAGACAACCAATTTTTGAGGATTCCCTCTCACTAAAGGCTGGGAAGCAGAAAGATGTGTTCATTTCAAGAAATTACTTTCTAGTTAAATATAAAAATTCTCCTCCATCTTTCCCCTAACCCTTATTTTGTCAAATAGTATCTATCCTGATTTTTAGAATCTGTTGGCAAACACTAACTTTCTGTATATTTATGAAAACATTGTCATAGCTGTGTTTCCTAGGAAGCAAGATATATTGCAAGATGTAATTATAAAAAAAAACTTTTCTAAAAAGGAAACTAAACTATAATTTAATTTAATAAAAGAGAATTACAATTTTAAGAAAATTTTATAGGCAATATGTTTGAATTTTATCTTACCAAAGTATGAAAATGTTTATGAAAAATAAGACGAACCAGTACAAAGTAAGATTGCAATTAAGGTGTCTTCATCAGTAGTCCCCCCCCTTCATTCTTATAATTTCATATCTAAATATCTTCATAGAAAAGTTTTTAAGTGAAATAAAGAAATTTCATTACATATATGAAGCCTTCTCGGTAATAGTTTTTTTGCCTAAAGGTTTTGTATTGTAAAAATTTGAAAATTTACCTACAACTCTTAGATTTGAATGTCCATAGTAAATAACAAAATGTGTGAGTGTGTGTTTTGACAAACATGCAGTAATTACAATAATTTAGAATAAATAATTTTTTCTAAAATCTGAATTACCCTGAATTGTTTCGAAAATGTTCATGGAATATGCCAATAAACTAGATCATTTATGATCTCATTATTAAAATCCAGATATAATTTATTTTTGAAACAAAAATAATTAAAATTAAAATTTTACCTTCTTTACATTAAAATATTAAAGCTTCTCATTGAATCAAAAATTTTCATATTCAAACCACAGTTAAAAAGTAAAAATATTAAAATTTAAAATGAAATAGTTTTCTGTGTTAAAGTAGATGTTTTCTTGGTAAAAATTTACTAGAATTGCAAGTAAACATATTTTAACATTTTGTTCATAAGTGAATGCTATGATTATAAAATAATTCCAAATAATGGATTCTAATAGTATAATTAACAGATCAACACTTATTTATATTATTGTTTACTATAATAATTCATAATAGTAAATAGAATTATGAAATAATCTTTTGCTTATTAACACAGCTATATTCAGTTACAGGCTATAGTTTCGATAGAATAGAATTGTTTTTCTGGTTGATTTACCCATAGCAAATAACAAAATTTATATTTGGCACAGATTGGTACTTTTATATACAAGGACAAATGAAATGAAAGTGGGTGACCAATGAAATAGAGTCACAAGTATGATTTTAGGAACAAAAATCAGTTACTGGAAATTATTATACTTACTAATAACTATTATGCAAAACTGATGATTAACAGATAAAATACAAAATAGTTTTAATAAATTCATTATTTCAAAGAATAAAATAATAAAAGTCTGGGAGAAAAACTTACCAAGAGCCAGAAATGATAATCTGTAAGTATATCTGTTAAGAGCTACTTTTGAAACCAGTTCAAATTTATGACTTCCATGGATTTTTGGCTTTGGCGCACGTAAGTAATAACTGGTCCTATAACAGAATAAGAAATGATTTTAAAAGTGTGTTTTATGGTTAAAAGAACATAGTAAAAAACTTAGATTTCCCAGATTCATTAGGTTTTACAGTTTGAAGAAATGATTATAAAAAACGACTTTATACAAGCATTATAAAGTACAATTCTTTCAGATCAATTCCTACTAAGGTTAACATTGAAATTTTTTATTTTAGTTACTTTTTATTAAATAATTACAGTTAATATAAATGACAGAATCACAATATTAAGCGGCAAAGTAGAAAGTAAATTTCCTGGAAATTTCCATTGTCCTTTCTATATACCAACCAGACTATCAATGCCTGTCAATTACAATTAATATAAATAATGGATCAAAAAATTATACTAGCGTTGAATTTTCAAAGCCAATTGTGACAATGCAAAATGCATGCTTTTTCTACACCAGTTGAGGAAAGCAATACAGATTAGAAATCTCCAATTTTCTTCATTCTGCATTATTTTAATTCGAATTACTTCCAAAATTCATCGGAAAAATCGAATAATTAACAATTTTTAATTTTGTATGCAGGTTAAGTCTAACCTGATTAGTGTGCGGAAAAACAAACTGAATGCGTTACTAATTTGGCAGCTGGGATATGAAAATTTTTGGTGAGAAAAATAGTTTTTAATTAACAAACAAAAATTAATGAATTAATATTTGAAAAAACTGTACTAGCATTAAATGTCATCCACTACAAATTTTAAAATATTTACTTGAACTTGATTGGGTGAATAAAAAGTATTTTAGTAACAATTGAAAATTTGAACTATATATATATATATATATATATATATAGAGAGAGAGAGAGAGAGAGAGAGTTTGAACTAATAGCAGGAATTGAATTATCATTACATTAATAATAACTTTATGTTACAACAACAGTAATTTTTAGCTTTTCAGTTTTTAGATAATTAATCAACAACATGCATTCTACTCAAACAGAGCTTCAATAAATAAATTCATTTTTGAGTCTTCTAATTGCAGTACGAATTCCCTTTCTCTAAAAGATTCAGAAGAAGTTTTTAAAAAATTAATTCTTATAGATGACATCTTTTCTTACCCATTGCGTGAGTAGACAGTATAAAGTGGTTAAAGAAAGGTGGCAGAATGCATTTCTTATTCAATAAATAGCTGAAAACTTTAGTATTGTTGGTTTTTCATATAATAACTGGTAAAAAAATGTGTATAAAAATCATATTGCTACTTTGTTACCATATAAATGATTTTATTGAGGTCGCATTTATCGTGTATTTATTTGGAGCTAGTGTGTTTAAGTGTATTTGTGAGCATTTAGTTTTTTTGGTTTAGTTGTATCACTTCATTTTTTATTTATTTAATGCAACAGTAAGATCATTTTCTGTTAAATTTCATCCTTTTGATCAACAGTCAGATGTCAAGGACGACACATGAGCCAGCATCCCCATCTCCAAACCTTCACACCACACCAGGAGGGTGCACTTCACCAACAAAGAGTAAATGTGCATCAGACATTCTTACACAGTTTTTTGGTGGAATCAGGTCCCAAACCAGAAATCCTCCAGTTCCAAATCCAAAACCTTACCATCAGGCCACTGTGGCAGTATTTAAGTAAAGATACTGAAATGCAAAATATTATGTGACCAATTATATATTTATATATGTGATGCCTTGAATGGTAATATTGTGTTTATTATATGCATTTTAAAATTTGACTCCTTTAGTAACCGTATTTTTAAAATTTATCAATCTTATTTCGAATTAGATTCAATATTTGATTAACTACAAATTGGTATTAACTGTTTTCACAATATATGTTTTTTTAATCTTAATAATTTTTTTGAAGAAGTAGAAAATTTTTCAAGAAGGTAGAAAGTAACTATGTGATGTCAGCTTCATAAGCCATATAACATCTACTATACATAAGTATATTTTTGTATTGTGGTTATGTTACTCAGCTGCAAACACTAGCATTGCAGGTTATAGCATCGACCTTCCCTTGCCACTTGCCGCAGCAACCAAACAAAGCCATCAGACTCACTTGATGTATCAATTCATAAATATGTTTGACAACTCACTCACCATAACGTTTGGTTCTATAAAAATTGTATGTTTCTCAGTGTTGAAGGATTACAGTGGTGTTAGCTTCATAAACTAGATAACAATTACAAACACAAGTATACTTTTGTATTTTGGTTACATAATGCAGCTACAAACACTAGCCTCAATCTTCACTTGCCACAAGTGTAAAGAATTGTTCTGATGATGTATAACTGTGGTGTATTGAGTCATAATAACAAATAGCATTGACTTCTATGGTTGATGTTAAATAGTCCTCATTACAAGCTAACAAATTAATTATAGTCTTTAAAAATAGCAAGTTCTCAGTACCTGAGTAAAGAGATCACAGGCATGTAGAAAGGCATTCCACACGCTAATTCAGCATCACAGTTAATAGGTTTAAGCCCTTTCATTTGGTCTATGAATGTCCCGAGCAGCTTTGGTCCGTTATAATCTAGAGGTACAATCCAGTAACCGGAATCTTTAGATTTCACATTCCCAGCTTGGTCGTAAAAGGTGCGATCAGTGTGCTGCAATGTATACAAGATGTCCACTAAATAAATCCAAAAACTCATTATTCAACAAAGCTTTATAGATTTTTTTTAAATTTAATTACTTTAGAATCATATACATAATGGGATAAAGTAAGAAGAGATACAAAAAGTGAAAAATCATACATGGTAAATCTATATCTATTATAATAAAAATGCAGCTCGAAATGCGTTGCTAAGCGCAAAACTGGAGAACGGCTCGACCGATCCGGCTAATTTTTTTTAAATATTTTCGTTAAGACACGAGGATGGTTCTTATGGAGAGAAAAAATGAAAAAACTGCGAAGAAAATAGTTAAAAAGACACTTTTCTTACTTTCCCGCCAAAAATCTTCATTTCCTTCCCCCACACCAACTGAGTTAGATAGCAGGAAGTAATAAATTATGATTTGTTTAGAAAGAAATACGCGAAGTCAGTTGGTTTTCATTTATAGATAACGGGATGTTTAAAAAAGAAAGAAAATAGCTGCTTTTATTATTAGTCGGTATGGATATTTAATCTATGCCTGCTCAAAATAAAATTTGGGCAGGGAAGAAAAAAAAAAAGAACAACAAAGTGAAAATAGGGTTTGTAGAAACAAATTCAGTGAAGAAAAAAAGGATAGAAAATAAAGAAGAAAAGAAAAGAAGGATGTGTGTTTCAATATTATTTCCTCTGTGCGCGGCATTTTCCAAGCTGTTTATACACTTTGAAAATCACTTGTGTCTTTATTTGTTTAGTGTGTTTACATTTATGAAAATTTGAACCTCACTATTATATAAAAACGTAGAATTTTAGACCTTTCTCTCCCCGATTTAAGTAAAATATCAATTCCGGGACAATCATTACTCGGATAGAAAGAGAAAGATGAATAGTACTATGAACAGAACATCTGATGAAAATAATACTAAATAATACTCTAAATGAATTATATGATAATCAAAATTTGTTTGGTTTTAAAATATTTTGATGAAAAACCTGTTATGAGACACAGCTACATAAAATATTATATGAAAATTTTTGCGAGCACTAATACTGGCGAACCGACTGGTCGCCAAAGGCGGCTAGTACTGAATAAAAACTTTGGTATAAAAACTTTTATTTCAATGAAAAAAAGCATCCAAAGATTTTGTTCATAACAGAGAATATGACATAAATAAGAAAAATTATTTCATTGACTTTGATTTCAATAAAAATTTTAAAATGAAAGTACATTGTAGGGTAATAAACATTTGCTAGTGAGTCAATCTTGCTTTTCACATTATATCTTTTTTACTGCCTTTTTTTTTAATTCCCTAGATTTTTTCTAGAAGAACACTAATTTCTTATTGTGGACATAAGCTCTAAAAGTAAAAATATTTCATTGAAGGATGAAAGGAAAACTCACCAAAATGAAATTAATGTAAACAAAAAATTAATAGAACATGCCATTTTCACAAACTATTTGCCATATTTTTTTTAAATATTGCAAACATAATTTTAGTACACTTAAACCTGTGACAACCATTTTTCTTCTCTCAATGACACATCTCACTTTGCTATAAAGTGGCAGACAATCTCTCAAAGGCATTTTTCACTTTCCCAGGGTGCAACTGTTAAATATCAATCCTTAGGGTTTCTTTTATATAAACCAGGCATCTGCAAAAGTTTTCGCTTGAATACATGATAAAGCTCTCTAGTCTCATATACAGCTTCCTGTATGTATGGTAGGTATGTTACAAGGTGTATCACTACACATAACAATATCTGCAGATGTATGCTTTTTTTTAAACTGTTGATTTATTTATTTAATTATCAAATTAGTATCTCTGTGCAGGGAAATATATATAAATATATATAATGTTCCAATGTTTATCTGCCAGGAATTATTTACTATCAATTACTGATTGAATCAAAAATATGAGTTAGACCTTAAAAAATTAACTCTGAAAAATTGTGGTTATTAAGATTAGAGCATATATGTGCATTGAAAATTCTATGTATATTTTTTCAAGAAACTAAATTAAGCAGTAACAATCAATTAAAGCTTCCCAGCAATTATAAATGATGTGCTAGTAAAATTTTTGCTTATTTCAAAAACAAGACAAATTAATTGAAGTTTTAACAAAATGTGCAAAATTGTAAAACGAGAAATTTACTATACAATTTGAATGATAATGTATTACCATATACAATGGTGATTTTTAAATAAATGTTGTTATTGTTTTTGTACTCTGCTTTACAATAAAAGGAGAGGTGAAAGCTTCTGAGATTATGGATCTCTTAGCACCCGAGGGCAGAAGGCTGACTTCTAGCTCACATACGTCACGAACCCTTTTTACGAGGCTGACTTCATTCATTCATCCACAGATCGTAACTTAGATCTGGAACAGAGAAACGAACATCTCTGACACAGTACCTCCAGTGATATTACTCTAGACATGGGAGGATTTTGTGACCATGAACAGATTTAACATGTGACAGCCACCATACGCACAGACAGTCTTCGGCTGGTGGGTTCGAATTCACCAGACGAATAAATATTACTTGTTATTTCAGTCAAATCAGATCAATCTTAACCATTCAATTTTGGCTCAGTACCGACCAGCTTAGTGAACATTTATGTTAAACATTTTTTTTTCTTTTTACTAAGATGTTATTTGCTTACTAATATGTACAGCCGCATTGGAGCAGGCGCTTCCTTGTCACCAGAATAGGGAAAACCCATCGGAGTCAGACAAACAAGTGATACAGTTGTAGCCACAATACACAGCAAGCACATTATCACTTCACGTGGAGGTGTCATCACCTGAATCAGGGAAAACTGTAACAGAAAAAAATAATTGTTAATATTTATGAATCTTTCAAACAATCCAAAAATAATGATAAAAATGCCATAAAACAATGCAATGAAAACTTATCTCAAAACAACAAGGAACAAAATTCATATTCATAGTTGTCTTTTGATAATTTTCATAAGAGTAAAATAATTTAAAATTTCTTTTCATCTGAAATTAAAGCTGTGAAGCCTGCTATTGTAGTTGAGACAGCAAATTCATAATATTTGTTGCTCTTTCTTACATAATATATAATTCTTTCATCTTCAAAATAACTAAATGTATGGCTTAAATTTACCAGATAATAATGAAAATATGGGTTATGTTAGATATATTAATGTTCCCTTTTTAAAAAGCTACACAATTGCTGTATTTGGGATGAACCTCGTAATTTTGAATCATGGTCAGATGACAAGGATACCTGTCATTTGATCATGATTCAACACCACACTAGGGGTGAACATTTGAATGGATGTTGTTTGTTTTCGATTGCAGATTTAATGTGCGCCAGATCCACATACTCAATGGTTTTTTATTGGAATCGGTTCTCAAACTTGAAACCCTCTGGTTCCAAAGCTGAGACTTTGTCACCAGGCTATTATGGCCCTAATGAATATAAAAGTGAAACAAAATATAAAGACTTCCTGTTTTTTTTTTTCTTTTGGAGAGTATAGAAATTAATTGATTGTTCGGAAAGAAATAACACATCTATAAAATATAATGTAATAATATTCCTTAAAATACAGGATGTTCATAAAATCTTCTCTGGATAATTAAACTGAAACACAGTTTTATAAAATAAGTGAAAACTATCTATTTAATTTTTAATTCAAGGTATTTCATTTCTTTTCTTTTTTTTATGAGCTGCAGCAGGAAAGCTTGTTAGTTAACAAACAAAATGGGGCCAAGCAGTAAAAAAAAAATTGTATTATCTCTGATCATGAAAAACGAAATTTCTAAAAATGGTTTAGAATGATTCAGTTGTGAATTTAATAAACCTCCCCCTGCAGAACAACCAATTTAAACATAACTGAAACAGTTTCAAACAACTAGACATATTTTGTATCCAGAAGGTACGATTTCCTTGATAAAACATTCCCATATAAATGGAATTGTAAACATGGTTCCACTTTTGAGTCGATATTCTTTCGATATTGTACCACTTGGCTTTTTTTTTTCAATTAAAATTTGAAAAATCAAGTTTATGTTGTATAGGTTTGCAGCAAAGCATTGAGAAATTGAATATTCATAGAATTAGCTACCTTGTTTTTATAAAAAGTTAACAAAATCTTGAAAAAAAGTCAAGAAATTTTCTCAAGCAATTAATACTCACATTGAGGTATTTTAATTTGTATAAAAAAATTAATTTCCAATAAAATTCAATAAGTCTATTTTCTCTATCTCTTATTCTGTATATTAATTATACCAAATCTTTACAAAGAGAATAATTTATGAAAATTCTGCAGTTTGTAGAATATAAGAAGGTTTATATTTAGTTTACTTAGGTATAATGAATTCATACTATGGGCAAAATAATTATCACAGCATTAGCTGATTATATCAGCCAATTCTAGACATTCAACCATAAAATAATTTTGGAATCTGCAGTGAGAATGAAATACATATACATATGAAGGAACAATAGATTAGTTTAGTTATAGTAACATCCCTTTGTAAAGCAACACCTGAACTGAATTTTGAAATACAATCAGATGAGGAGAACAACACCTGAACTGGCCTCCTCCCCCCCCTACACAACACACCAGTGGGAGGACGTTTGGCCCTGACAGATATAAAGAGCAACAGATCCCCTTATACAATGGTTCTTTGGTGGAATCAGGTTGTGGAGCTGTTATATTCAGTTAATAAAGATAGGTTATAAGAACATTATTTTAATTTCAGAATGATTAATGGAGATTTCATATAAAAAAGAAGCGAAGCTATATCATGTCAACATCATTTTTATTCCAACAACAAGCAATTAGTATTGCCAATTCTTTAAAAAAAACTTGTGAAAACAAAGATAATACATAGATACAGCTGCTAAAAATACACAGATATAGCTGCTACAGAGTCTCGAACTTGAAACCGTACGGCTTATGAGCCGAGACCTTACCACTAGGCCATCATGACCAAAGAAACAATATACACTGAAGTGAGAAAAGTCACGGGATGACTGTTAATATCGTGTCGGTCCTCCTTTTGCCCGGCGAAGTGCAACAACTCCCCGTATCATGGAATCGACAAGTCGTTGGAAGTCCTCTGCAAGAATATTGAGCCATGCTGTCTGTATAGACGTCCATAATTGTGAAAGTGTGGATGGTGCAGGAGTTTGGGCACGAACGGACATTTCGATGATGTCCCATAAATGCTCGATGGGATTCATATCGGGCGATCTAGGTGGCCAGATCATGCGCTGGAATTGTCCGGAATGTTCTTCAAACCAATCGAGAACAGTTCTGGCCTGGTGGCATGGCGTATTGTCATCCATAAAAATCCCATCGTTGTGTGGGTACGTGAAGTCCATGAATGGCTGCAAGTGATCTGCAAGCAGCTGAACATAACCATTTACAGTCAATGATCGGTTCAGTTGCACCAGAGGACCGAGTCCATGCCATGTAAAAACAGCCCACACCATTATGCAGTCACCACCAGCTTGAACAGTGCCTTGCTGACAGTTTGGGTCCATGGCTTCGTGGGGTCTGCGCCACAATCGAACTCTACCATCAGCTCGTAACAACTGAAATCGGGACTCATCTGACCACGCCACGGTTTTCCACTGGTCTAGGGACCAGCTGATATGCTCACGAGCCCAGGAGAGTCGCTGCAGGGGATGTCGTGCTGTCAGTAAAGGCACTCGAGTCGGTCTTCTGCTGTCATAGTCCAAGGAAGACAAATTTCGCCGCACAGTCCTATCGGACACGTTCCTCGTACGTCCCACATTGATTCCTGCAGTTATTTGACGAAGTGTTGTGTGTCTATTAACATTGACCATTCTAAACAGACGTCGGCGGTCTCGGTCGTTAAGTGCAGGTCGTCGCCCACTGCGCTGTCCATGATGGGATGGGATGCCTGAAATTTCATACTCTCGGCACTTCTTGATACTGTGGATCTCGGAATGTTGAATTCACTAACGATATCCGCAATGGAATGACCCATGCGTTTAGCTCCAACTAACATTCCACGTTCAAAGTCTGTTAATTCTCGTCGTGCCGCCATAAATCACGAAAAACCTGTTCACATGAATAACTTGAACACAAATGAAAGCTCTGGAAAACTAACTGCGCATTTATACTTTTTCGCTGCGATACTACTGCCATCTGTATATTTGCATATTGCTATCCCATGACTTTTGTCCCTTCAGTGTATAAAAATTGCTTATGTACTGGTGAATGTTCAAAATCTTGGAATGCCAAAATGTAATTTAAATATAAAAACACATTCTCCTATACACAATTCCACAATTAATTATAATGTTATCCTAAATCTACTATAGCAAATTTTCCATTTTTTTCTGTCACCCCTAAACATGATTGTTATAAAAGGCACTTGTTAATTTGAAACTGATTAGCATATTTCAGTACTTCTAATAATGTCATTAGCTCTAAATAAAATATCTTACCATATATGAAGTGCAGAGGAAAACCAGGAGTGTTGTGAATAAACAAACTAGGATATCTGGATTAATCATTGCTCCAATTCGGCCCATTATTGGAATGAATACAGTGTACATGGACCAAACACAGTAGAGTAACAAAGACAAAGGAATAATATGCATGGCAACGTGCACAGCTAGGTGAGATTTCAAAGTACCTGAAATTAAAAAGTAAAATAATGGTAAATTGAGATACACTATGAACATAAAATATAACACGTAATAAATGAATAGTATTTCACAGAAGAAATTAATCCTTAAAATAAACTTTAAAAGGTGCAACAATTTAACTCAAACTATATTTTGGTCTGCTTAAAGTATGTATAATTGCATTAAAGAACAGTAAAGAATCCAAGAACAGTAAAGAATTTAAATTTCAATACTTGAAAATATGAAAACAAACTAGTTATTGAAAATAAAATACAAAATAGACAAAAAATCTGCAAAAACACAAAATTTGAAACAAATAATCAAAATAAAAAATGGTTAGTAGGTTTAGCACTGATAAGTCACTGGATTTTTGATAAAAATAAAGAAAAATTCAAAAACAGCTAACAGATATAGTTAGTTGGTATGAATGATTAAATTGGAAATATGCAAATGAGACAGATGGTTTTAGCCTGTTAACTGAATATGACAAAATATTTCTTCATAGTCAAAGCATTATTACATTGAATATGATGAAATTTTTTGTCATGGAAATTTGCCATAATATTTGAAAGCAAAAAAGTCACCATTGTGAAACGAGCTTAACAAAATTTGATTCCACGATTAACTGGTTAAATACTTATGCTTCTGATTTAGAATAAAAGTCTTGCCATGAACTTAAACTGTTGGTTACTATAGAGACAGAAGAATTTGTGAGGTAGGCTCTCTCCAAAATTGAAGATCCCTGCTGAATTTTTACCCTTCTTCTTTGAAATGCAGTGTCCAGTAAATGGGTAGAAAATCTAACAGTAAATCCTCAGTGTTATTTAATGCTTCTTTGCAAAAAGGTTGTTCTATGTTTGTACAAAAAAATATCGACTTCTACTGTTGCATTTATGCAAAATGGAGCAACAAGTCTCACTGCTACTCCAAGTCAAGGAATTCGTGATACAGACGGTTGGTGAAGAGAGAATCATTAGATAATGTTGCAAATTTTTATGACCTTTCGGTCTCTAGATCTGACACCAGAAGACTTTTGGTTATGAAGAAATTAAAAATCTTGGGTGTATCATTCTGAATTGATCGAATGTAATCCGCCGAGAGCAGTCACACATACAACTGGACATGCTGCCATAACTAGATTTGGGACACGCCTGCAATATGTTTTTATATGCGGTACTGAACATGTGGAAAACATATTACTATATAAATGATTTGGTAGTATTTTTATTTGTTGGTCTTTTTTTCACTTACATATGAAACACTACTTATTACACTACTTAGATGTGACTTTCAGAAATGAACACATAAAAAAAGTATTATATTAAAACTCCTTTATCAAACATAAATCTAATGAATACAATTCACAGCACAGTGAGCTAGAATAGTGGCATATATATGAAGAATTTACATGCAACTTAACAGATAAAACAATTTTCCATTACTGCTAAAACAAAAATATGTTTAATAACTACTTCATGAATGCTGTATTTTTTAAAGTCTGTATTCCAAATTATCCAAAACGTTTTGTTAAACAAATTCCAACAAATATTTTTTGTAGTTTATTTGATTTAAATTAATTTTAAAATTGTATTTTATAATCCATTACCTTTGGGACCAACAAGATTAAACATGTGTCCAATAACACCACGAATAAGAGTAGGAAACAATACCCAGGCGCAGAAAATGAATGACGAATTGATTTTTGCCACCTCAAGAATAATAAGAAAGACAATCCAAACAAGACGAGCAGCATCAAAATAAATATCTTCTTTGATCCATTTTTCACGTAAACTCTGGAAAAATAAAAGTTAACAGTTTTTTTTCTGTTTTTTTAAATAACTATTTAATTATTTTATTTTACTTATCAATACTTACTATCACGAAATTCTATTTCAATGAACAAATAATACTAAATTATATTTAAGTTGATTTCAAATTTACCCACCCACCCACCCCAAAAAAATTGTAGTTCATAGGAATTACTAATAACATTAAAAGAAAAAATGTTCATTAAAATAGAATTAAAACATAACTGCATTAAAATGTAAAAAAGGATAATTTACTTGAAAAATATTTCATACATCACAATACATAATAACTTACTGCCGAAAGTCTATTTTTAATATTGTTACATTCCATTTGTAATTTTGCAGCCTTATTGGATGAGATGAAATAGCAGGTAATAAAGAGAAAAATGTTTATATAACTAACCTCGTCTTTCTTGGTTGTTAAACTGTGGATGAAAATTATTCCAGCCAAAGAGGAACATCCATATAAGCCAGCAATAAGGAAAGGTGACCGAAACCATGACATTGTTACATCAAAGACATCAAGTTTCATAGCAATTGATGCACCAAATCCATATGCTCCGACTAAGCTAAGTAACATAACCCCAAATGCTTTGGCAATTGAATACATTCTCTTTGTGAAAGACATACCTAAAAAAAAAAAGAGCTTTCAAAAATTTACTGAATACATATATATTTCTTTAATAAATAAATTAAAAAAATATTTCACATTTTTAGTAGTAAATTTTAAAAGAACAAAAAAATTTCACAAAAACCTTTAAAGACAATTCTTTTAAATTAAATATTTATGTTGACATATTTTGAAAGGGAAATATTAAGTTAATCGATAGATAAATTGTTATTTTAAGGAATACAATTCATAAATCTATTGTAAAAAATAATCAAATAAATTTGTTGAAAAAGAAAATATTAAAATGTTCATACATTTTGATTACACAAGCAAAAATCATTGTTTGGTTTCTGACGTTAAAGCTAAATTAATGAATGTGTATCACATCAACAATTCACTTTTAAAAAAATGGGATTGAGATAAAAAATGAGCTTTGTTCAGACTTCTAAAGATCTGCATAAATATTTTTATTGTAATGTTAAAAAGACATGAAATTTTAAACAGGAAACTCATCAACAAAATAAAAGCTTTTACCCGCATTATAAAATCTAAGCTACAAATTTAAAAAGAATTAAAAGGAAAAAATTTTCAGCTATATTTATTTGTTGATTTTCAAGATTTAAATAATACATGCATTTTTAAATGAATGAAATATCGGCCGCCAAAGATAAATCTTTTAAATTTAAAATATTTTTCTACTTTTACTTTGATTGATTTCCTGATATAAAGAAAAAAACTGTAAAAGAGCAGTATAAAAAATATAAAGTATAAATGTGTTAGCTTTTTAGCAAAATAATTTTCTCCCACTTTATTTTCTTTATTAGAAATAATAAAATATTTTATCCAAGCAATCTCTTTAAAAAATGTTATTGTTGAGTTTAAGTAATCTCTATGGTGCACTGTTAAATATACACATGCATTTAAAAAAATAAAGTATTATTTATTTATAATTTATGCCATAAAATTCAAAATGATAATAATAGCAACAATTTTATACATTGAAATATAAAACATCATTCATGAATTCATAACATAAGCTCTCATGTCATTAAAATAAATAATTTAAAACCATTTTTCCACAAGGAAAAGGGGGGGATTGGACATTTGCCATTCAGGAGCATCAAGCAATTTGGCTCCCAGCCAAAAAAGAACTTGGCACTCATTTCAAACATATAATGCTTTTAACTTTTGTAATTAACCAGGCAGGATACAAGATACAAAGAAGAGAAACAAAAAAAAAAAAAGATTTTTTTTTCAATCATTCTTTGTTACAAGAAAGCAGCATATTCTATTTTTAGTTTAGGACAATTCATCAAATTAAAGAGAGAAAAAATCAGAGGTATTGTTACAATTGAGTCAATTGAAAATTTGGAAAAATAAATAAAAAAATTATCTATGTAGAAAGAAATTTTTAAAAATACAATGCTATAAACCAGATAATTAAACATAATTAAAATAATAATAACCTGACTTTTTGCATTTCAGAAACATATCCACAAAAGAGATTACTACAACAAGGGCATTAATTGCAGTTGCCACACTTATGCGATAAACAACCATAAAGATGCCCATAAAATCAAAAAATACTAGGTGTAGTTTCTTCTGTTTCTCCACATTTTTCATGTCGGGAGATACCATGGCATTATTTATGAGATTCAGGAGATTCAAACCTGCAAAATTAGATTCCCAAAATTTATTCATAAGATAATTAAGTATTCAGATTTTTTTTTAAATGGATAATTTCCTGTCATTAATATTTTATTAATGGAAGGATATACAGGATTACATATATAATATAGATAATTAAGCTCAAAATTTATATATACATATATATAAAACTTCTTGCATTTAAACAAACATATTGATAATTTCCATGAACTTAGTTAAGAAATAAAATATGATTTATGATAGGAAGTGTACCCATAACTGAAGATATATTTACTTAAGAAAGGAAAATACAAAATAATTAAAGGTAGTAAGTGGGAAAAAATCAAATCATGAAAGACTTTGGCAGAATTTGTATATTAAAGATGCTTTGTTCATCAGAAATTTTGTTATAGAAATCAATTCTTTAAAACTACAGAAAAATAAAACAAATTTCCGAGCTGTTAAAATTTATGCTGTAATTCAGGAATTTAAAATCACTCAGTTAACCATTGAAGAAAGCAATGATTAATAAATACTAAGTAAAAATATGTTTAAATTCAATTTAATAATTGTTTCATGTGCCTCAGCAATAAAGTCAAATTTACATTTTCCCCCAGTATGAAATCTAACACTGTAGGAACATTGTAAGAAATTTGCAGTATCATATCAGAATTGTTTGAATTTAAATACAACATATTTTTTAGACATGAAAAACATTTCATTTTCATTATGTGGGACAGTTCTTTATAATCCAGGTTTTGTTCAAAGAAGAAAATTTTTCTATAAAATTCTACAAGCAAAGGTTTTGATGATTGAAAGAAAAATGGCTCTATGTCGCTAAGACATAAATAGAACATTCTTCATACTGAGAAATGTAAATGGAGAGTTGATAACTTTTAGATTTTCATATAAATGATTGCAATGCACAATCTGACTAATTTAGTGGATTAAAAATGCTTCACAAATTTGCAATGCAGCTAAAATTCTATATATTTTCTCTAAGCTGATGGAAAATGATTAAATAAGTATTCTAAAATGAGATACTGCTGTTTCTGAGAGTCAGAAATATTCAGTATTCACCAATTTGGTGAATACTGAAGAATGTAGTGAATCTGAAGTTTGTTTTTAACTGTCAAAATATCTTGTTTGCTTTGTTAAAAAAAATTGCTAAATTGAAGCAAGAAAATAATACCAAATAAATCTGAAATTATTCAGTCAGCTTTACTTTCAAACTATCATTCTACATGATTAAACAAATTTTTTCTATGCCCTATATACAGATTTGAAATTGGTTATTCTATATTTATTTGCATAAGACAACATATGCAAAAAAATCAAAGATTTATTTAAATATTAAAAGCCTAGTTTCAGTTCAAATATTAATTCCATATAGTTGCAAATAATTTAATCAAAATAGCTGGTCACTTGAACTTTGATTAAACATACAAAATTAATTTTATGTGAAATGCTGGGATAGGATAAATCTCTCTCTTAATTAATATTCTCAAATAAAATGTATATAATAAATCACAAATATCTTGTACTTTGAACTTATTATTACTAGAATAATGAACTCACTGATTACTAGAATAATGGAAATTTGAACATCGATATTGAAATTTCAATCTTTTCATAGCTAATTTTTATAGCAAGTAATTTAGAAGAAATAAAAAATTTACCAGCTTGTTGTATGGCACCTTCTGTTATTGCTTCAGGAACATCAAATTTTGTATGATACACATATCCATTCTTTACATAAGCAAAATCCAATCCTAGATATTAGGGAAGAACATTTATAAAAAATAAATAAAATATCTAAAAGGTAGTGATATCTTTGTGAAGAATCAATATAGGCATTAAAAAGGCAATTATAGTAAATTTTAAAAGATTTAAGAGTACTTTATTACAAAGAACTCAATAGTATATATTTTTTTAATGTTTCATTTCCCAATCAAAAATAAATGAAAGCTAAATTTTCTAAATGTAATAAAGCAAATATATAAAGATACATGTATAGCCTAAACTGCTTTTCAGTCTATAGACTTATAAAAAATCATAATTCTTTTTTTTTAATTTAAATATTATGCCCAGAAATAGATGAATCAATATTTCAAAAAAAAATTAGATTTTAAATAATAAATTCTTGATTAAAAATCTATTTCAAACAATAGCCAGAATGAAAGTGTAAGATAAAATCAATACATCAAGTAAAAGTATTGAAACTTTTCCGTTAGCTGGGCAGCAGCGAAAAATCACCAAATAATGTAGAATTCCTCTTAATTTCTTTGACGATTTTTTGCTGTCCCCCACCTAACAGAAAAGTACCTAAGTATTTTTCAATACTTACCAGGAATATCACCAAAATGATCAAATATTCTATAGTCAGTATCTGATGGAACAAGCCCATTCTGAAAAATGTCTTGGGCCACAACAGAGCCTTGAGGAAATGGTGTATTATTGGCATATGCTAAAAGTAGCCAAGTTCTTTCACGATCTAAAATATTATTAAATAATATATAAACAATATTTATGCCAGAAAAGTAAAAAATTAAAGAATTTTTTAAATCTAAATTTATATACTAATAATAATTTTAAAAATGGAACAGATAAGAATTAGGGAAATATGCTCATTTATATAATTAAAATACTAAACATAAAGCTTTTAACTAAGAGAAAAGATTCTGAATAAATTTTTAATTTATACATCATTTTCAAATAATAACCATATTATATATATATATATATATATATATATATATATATATATATAT
>JAOUZG010002851.1:13131631-13168407 GCA_026289955.1 Argiope argentata
ATAATATTCAGATATTTTAATTCATAAAAATTTCAAGGATTTTATAAATATTTCCAATTTTCTAAACATATTTATTTGACTAAAAATTGCAAGATATTTGAAAAATATTTACAAGTTGCTTTATATAATTCATTGTATTAAAGTAATTGAATGATTAAGCACTACACAATTGTTTTACTTTTGATGAATAAATATATTTTTAACATACTGGAAGATTTTTCTATTTTTATAAAATAAATTAAATCAAAATCATTTTATCAACATGTTTTAAGCCTTTCTTCACAAAGCGGCATAAAAATTCAAGATTTTGACACATATACAGCCAAAAAGTTATTTTTTCAATTAAAATTTTAATAGTTTTTTATGCTTAAAATAATATTTGGAAATAGGGGAGATATTCTATTTCTAAAAAAAAAGCAAAATGTAAAAACAAAATCACAAACTTTTTATTTTATTTTAGACATTTCCTTCTTTAGTTAAATTAGAATGTATAATGTTCTAAGATCACAGTCTAATGAAAGATGTTTACCTGCTTGAAAAAGCATTTGTTTTCCACCAGCTCCACATGCTTCCATGTTAACGAATCCAACAGCTGTTTTAGCCCAAGGATGTTGCGTAATGAAACCATGTGCAGCCTTTATAAAAAGAAATGACAAAGCATATTAAAAACTTTGATACAAATTACAAATAGAATGAATCACCAGCATTAATTTAAAAAAAATTGTTTTCTCTGTTTTAAATTTGAAAATAAAATTTTTGATTAAAATAAAATATTCAAAATTATTGGTGAAATATTTAAAGAAAAAAAAAAGAACTATGCTAAATGTTAACATATGCAAAATAAAAATAATAACAAAAAGCATGACAATTTTATGTAAAGAAATTAATATAATATAATGTAGAATTCTGCCAAATTTCTTACAGTGATTTTAAAGCAAAAAAAAAAAAACTATATAATATAGAATTCCACAAAATTTCTTCGGCAATTTTTCGTTTATGCCCGGTTAACAGAAAAGTACCAATTTCTTCCAATATTTATTTTTTTACTAATACTTAAAAATATAAAAATAACTCCAAAACTTCTGATTGTAGCATTTAATAGAAAGAAAGGAATAAGTATTTAACTCTTTTTTTTATTAAGCTAAAAAGTAAGATCTACAATTTTTTAATTGCTTGTAAAATTAAATGTTCTTGTTTTTCTTGTTATTGTTATTACACATTTAACTCTATTATTATTATTACGCATTTTCATTCCTAATAATTAATTACACTAAAAAGAGATAAAATAGTTCATGATACTTATAGTGATAAATAAATGATTAAAGATGGGATGGATTAGTTTAAAGAGAATGAATAATTATAGAATTAAAATCATTCTATAACAATTTAATACTAATTGAAAGGGAAATATATAATTGCAGAACTAATTTATTAGTGTAGCAATTATATCAGGCTAAAAGGGATAGTAGCAATTTTTTTTAAATGTCAATATATTTTTCAATTAAAAAATTACCTTTACTCTGCTGCAAAATCTTGAATAAAGAAAATAATAGAATTACCCTGAATTATATTTTAGCTTTGGTCATTGCATAATAGCTCCAATAATAAACAGTATTTCTACTGATTTCTCACAAAAAGATACAAAGGAAAGAAAAATACTATCAACATTATTATTACAACTATTCATCTTCAACCATGGAAATATGCAGTAATATATATTATACATATATTGCCATTTCTATTCAATGAATATTCTAGTTTCCTATCTTTGCTTGGTAATAAATAATACCTTAGAAATTTTTTTTAAATACAAAATGATCTTTTAAATTAATTTTTCAACCCCCTCCCCAAAAAAAACACATGAAAATATACTTAGCAGAATTCCTAATATCAAATTCTAATAAAATTTATGGCAAAGTCAAATATACAAGAAAAGCAAATGTTTATAGAGAACAATGAAAAAATATTCTAAGCATGCATTATAAAATGCAAGTCATAACGGATGATTATTCTTCCTGTTAGGCTTTCTAATAAAAATGTATATTTCATTAATAGTCAGCACTTTTTCTAAAAGAAAATTTTTTTTTATCCAAAGACTCTATTATGATAAAATAAGCTTTACAATACCTTGACACAAATCTTTAAAAATGTTTTTTTTTTTTAAATCAGACAAATACATTAAAATACATGATTTTTAAAATTATACAATTGAACTAAGAAAGAAATCAAATAACCTGAAGAATATTTTCTTCAGCACCATTAAAAAGGAATATCACTTCATGTGGAAGAGCCTGATCATTTTGAGATAACGTAATAAGAATTTCAAGCATCACAGCACAGCTAACAAGATCATCACTCGCACCTGAAACAGAATATATCTATATTTATTTTTTTAATAAAATATTTGCATTAGTATAAACAAAAGCAGTGCTAACATTTCATAATGTCATTGAATAATATTATAATTGATTAAAATATAAATTTTACTTTTTAAAGAATATAATATTCTGTGAATATATGTGTTCTAAAAACAATGGGAAAAAAAGAAAATCATTACAAATATAAAATTTAATATCAATACCATTTATACAATACCATTATAAAATTTAATATCTTCATTAGTATTAATAAAATAATCTATTTTCATAAAAAAATATTTTATATTTAAAATTAATAAAGATATAAAATATTTCTAAACAAGGAAAAAAAATCTTTTGAAAACAAATAAAAAAAACTGATAGCAAAAAATACATATGAAAAAAAAATTAAATTCTATCTTTTAAGTACTGCTCAACCTAAATAAATACCACAAAAAATCAATAATTTTTACTTTATTTCTTTTTAATATTTTGGGACAGGATAATTCTTTAAAACAATAAACATCAAAAATATATTTTCAATTTATAATTATGTAAACAAATACAAGTTAAACTATCTATGGCTATGCATCTAATCCAAGCCTTATGTATAGGTAAATTGTGTTTGTATTAAAGCTATGTAATATTCTCCAAGGCTATAAAATAGTTTTACCTAAATTCAAGGTAATTCTAATTGCAAAATATTTGTGGATTAAATGCGAAATTCTAAAATGTAGCAAAGAAAGATACAAAATGAAATATGGAATAATGAACAGAGGATTCTCCATTATTAAGTGGCAAGCTTCTTTAAGATATAATTCATTTCACTCTGTTTAAAGAAAACTAATATATTATATTCAATTTTATTAGTTAAACCTGTAATTCAAACAATGAAGAAATAATATTTAAAAAACTATTTAAAAAAAACAAAGCATTGAAATAAAATAACTTACATTTAACATCCATATTAAATTTTTAGAAATATTGTAAGTGGTACTTAACAAATCTTTTAAATTCAGATTGAAATATAACTATGAAAAATATAATTAGTCATTGTATGCTATAATAATTTCTACAAAAAGAGAAGGAAATAAGTCAACAGTTCTAAGATTAATACAACTGAAGTGTGTTAAGGTATTTGATGCAAGTCTCTCATTTATAATTAATTCTTTTAATGTATTATATTTTAATATACATTATTCACATGAACTAAAAGTAGATGCAAAATGCTTGCCTGGACTTGTAGGCGCAGAATCAAAATGACAATTAATTATAATGCTTCTGTTAGTAGATTGTTGAGGACCTATTCTGGCTATGATGTTTTTGACATTTTTATAGCAAGATGTCATGCCATCCTTAAAAGTTAAATCAAAACAACCACTGGTCTTCTGAAGATCAATATCAATTTTATTTACAGGCTTAGTATGACTCTTTATATATTCTAATTGCCTGGTGATATAGGCCACAGCAATCACTTCATTTTCATAACTTCCAGTTGGTTTTGGTCCAATGCTACTTAATTCACTAACGAAATTCCTGGCTCTTTCTTCGCTGAATTTCAGACCTTTTGCTCCCGATGACTTTTTTAGGGAGTCAACAGATACCGGTGTAGGAAATCTTATGAGATCACAGTAGAGCACAAAAAGAAATATTGTAAAATAAGTTCCAAATATTATAAACCAAGTGTGGTCTTTGTAGAGTGGAAGATATTTCTTTCTGCCATAATCTTCCTCAGGAAAGTCAGAATTTTCAGAAGAAATATCAGCAGATAATACAGGTCTAGTTCTTTGCCTCAAGTTATTATTGTTGCTGTTGCTCATTTCTAAAATTTAGGAAAACAACGAGTCGAGAGAAGAGTGAGGAGTGCAACCGCTCCGGTGCATCCGAACCGTCTAGCCAGCATCCAACAATTTAATAACGAAAATAAAGCGAAAAGCCTTCAAGAAGCGGATATCAACGGTTACGACTAAAAGGCCTCTTTAAATCATAACATCTGGGAAACAGGTGTGAACAGAAGAATAAATAGCTATTTATATAATTATAAAAATGAAAATAAAAAATGTAAGAAGATACACTATGAAAAAAAATATATAAATAAACTAATCTTTTTTATTTATATTTTCAAAATTATCCAAAGTAAATTTAAGTTCGCAAGGTTTGTTTTTGTCAATAAAGTGCATCAGGAATTCTTATTTTTCAGGAACTTTTATTTTTTAGCTCATCTGATTTTTTAAACTTGTTAATAAAAGGAATGAATAAAAGATTTTTCTTCTAACGTTTTTATGAGAACTATAAAAATTTCAGTGTAAGTTACATCCAAATAACTCAATAAGTTTTAAATTCAAATCGAAAGAAAAATGCGGTAACATTATTTAGTTTTACTCTGGGTTCAAATTAAGATTAACCCTTTTTAAGGCTGTGGTAATTATCTTACCGCCACAATTAAAATATTTTGAAAATAATGTAGCTCCAAAACTTACTAGAAACGGACAAAAGTGTCATGTTCAACATCAATGTTACTTTGTGTTCAGTTCCTTGTTATGTTGTCTCACCAGAATAATTTGAAATGATGCATTTGGTAATTTACATTGTATCTGCTTTTTCTACCACTTATTTCATGTGTAATTAATAAATTTTAAATTGTGAAATAGCTAATAATAAATAGTTTTACAAAAATCATGTTTACTTGTGAAATTATTTATATTTCATATTTTTCTATTGAATAAGTTAGTAAAATGTCGTTGCTAATTTGGGACGGTGGAAAATATGTAGTTTCCACCCCTGTAATAAACTACAAACACAAAAACAAAATTTTAACAAAAATACTTTTTTTAGTCATAAATGAGCTTCTTTTTTCCAAATATAACGTAAAATGGAAATTTTGAAAGAAAACAGCTTGTGCCCTTTAGAGGGTTAATCAAAGGAACTGTTTCTATGGTGAAATAATAATTTTTATCGATAGTTAGATTTTTAACATAGGAGGAGTAAAAAGCAGAAACGTTTTTCTTTGATGTTTGCCGAATATGCTTATACAATATTCTATGAATATCAGCATTATATTACTCATAAAATTCCTGTTTAGAATCCTTGCGACAATATAAAATTAAAAAAAGAACACAAAAAATGTTAAAGTTTAGAAAACTAAGTGCCATTTAAATCCATCTTAATATACAAATTTCATAATCCTAGTAGCTTATAAATATTATACAATACTGATTAATACTCGCAGTATTGTCTAATATCTTATAATGTCGCACAATATTGTACAATATCATGCTACAGGATGTGCTTACTTTCCTTCAGTAAGTACAAGTGTCCCAATTCCTACGTACCCAATGATTATCGCTTGAAATATGCTCAGTCTTATTACCATCGTAAAGCTTCTGCTGTTGTTTTTTTTGTCTTGTTTAGTTTTTCTTTGCTTTCTATTTTTATTCATTGACAGCAGGTGAAGCCATTCTCTTTGTTTCTTGTTTCTTGTGGACAATAAAATACTCATATGCTGACCAAATTAGTCACTTGAATAGTTAATCTGCTGGAGAAAAAGAAAAAAAAATCACTTTCCTGGGTTTCTCGTAGAAATTAATGTCTCTGGGATAGTTTCCAGACATATGAGCTAAAATTAGTGTTATGGTAAAGGCTAATGCTGAGAGACCCAGAATTTTTCCTTGCCAAACTTTCCTTTAGCAAACACATAATAATCAATGTTAAGGTAAAAATTTTGTGGAATGATTGATCGAGGCATATGATCACAACTTTCGGCACATAAGTTGCACTTGGAAGAGACATTCAGTGAATGATTGAACTTACAGGACGGTAACTTTATGAACAGAAAAATATACTTCCCGTTCCTACATTTTGTTAAATTTCATTTCATATAAAGCAGGGAGAGTTGATTAAGCAAATGCAGTCTTAATTTCAATAGAGGATTCCTTGGAAATAATGAATAGTTGGGTTGTATCGAATCTCCTCAAGTATCACCATTCAGATACGGTGAGCTTGAAACTCATACGGTATCGTTTGAGTCACAAAGCATATTTTCCTTCAGAAAGTATCATTTTTTATATGTCTTTCGAATTTTCACATCATTTGTTACTAAACAAATATCAATAATAATAATAATAATAATCACACAGTGACACCCTTTATCGGCAGAAAGCCGTCCCAAAACAATTCATATATTCTTATCCCTCTGTGAAATGATTTATGCTGAGGTGATTCTGTGTCCGATATTTTTTTACTTTTCAAAATCCAATTTTTTTATTATTTTTCTTATCAGAGGTTTTCTATTTCTTTAATTTTGTCTATTTAGACTTAGAAAATATTTCGTTATGATTGCCAAATATGACAATTCAGACATTTTCAGCCGCAAAACTAAAACATAATTATAGAAGGGTTCTTTAAAGATATTTCATGTTTGTTTTTCAATATCCTAGATGGCGTACATTCGGAGAATTTTTCATGAATTTTGATTGCTATTAATAACTTAATTATATCTGGAAGAAGTATATAATCACGTTAATAAGGTGTACATTAAAAAAGCTGATTATTCCTAGTAGCACACAAATATTGTACAATATTGTTCAATATTCGCAATATTGTTTTATATTGTGGGATATTGTTTAATATTATATAATATAGTACAATATTCTACAATATTATGTTACAAGATGTGCTACCTGGTTCATTTAACTAATTTTGTATACTTATGTTTAGAATTTCGAGAATCAGCTGCCTCATAATTTAATTTTACTAAGCTTAGTAAAATAAATATGTCTATGTCGAATATATTTAAAAAATTATAAGAAATTTTGGCAGTTTCATTTTATTAGGAAAAATGCATCCTTACAGAAACATGTGATTAATGAAACGAAAAAAGTTACTTCAAGAAATTCTTAATATAACAAGTTTAATAGTTCCATTTCTATTCTAAATAGTGAAGTAATAACTTTCGTTGCTGTGATTAAATTGGCAAATAATTTATTAATTATAATTTCAACTGACAAAAAAATCAAGAAATAAAAACTATTGCATATTTAATTGTCTTAAACAAGATATGTAAATATTAAACTTCACTTTTAGGATGAAATACTCAAATTTAAATAAGACGTACATGTCAAGTGCTTAGTCTGGACAAACTAGTTAAATATGTATCACTTTTTTTTCAAGAATCCAATTCTGACAGGCCATTAAATTATTTGTATAATATTATGATAAGGATGTAAAATTTTGGAATAGAAAATTGAGAATGGGAAAATTCTAAAAAATCCATTAATCATGATCCGATAGAAAATTTGCCGAAAATTTTATCAAAATTCTTTGGCTTCCTTATACTTTTATCTACCCGGTATTAGTTCCTAACCAATGCCTACTAATAGGAATTATTTAAGATTATAATGTAGTATGTTGTTGTTGATATATATGGCAATTTCAAACCCACTGGCAGATCTTTTAGCGATTTAAGCCGAGCGAGTGTGTCTTGTCTTTTCAATAGCGAAAACTAGGCTTAGCTACTTCATGCGGCACAATCGCTTGCACAACCCGTTTTCACAGGGGAGGGGACGTATTCCGACACCTTGAAGATAGGGCACAGAAGAGAAACCATACCCAAAACATGATTCGAACCCGGGACACCCAAAGTTCCAGTGTTCGGAAGACGCGCTACCCCAAGGCTGGGACGCTGTATAATGTAGTATTGTAAAGAGTAATAACTCAAAAGCACATACTGAATTTGGAACAGGTATATTAGGCCATTCAAAATTCCATAAATTCAAAATTCCAGGCCATTCAAAATTCCATAATATTATACAATATTGTACAATATTATATGATATTAAACTTGAGCAATTGTAGTCTGGTAAACCTAAAAACGTAGGTGTGCGTTATACGTTAAACCTAAAAACGTTTGGTGTATTTATCGCTCTTTATTCATTGTTCCTACCTCGTCAAAGGCGCCATTATTTTCACATTACGTCACTGTAAAAGTTTCACATGAATGGTTGAATTTCGTTTGCAAACGATATTTCCTTCACTATCGTGCACAGTTTTAAGTTGGTTTAAAAAAGCTAAAGATGATGAAAATTTTAATTTAACGGTTTCTTGACTGCATAAATCGAAAACTTATGCCCTCAGGAAGACTTTTTATTTTAAGAATGTACCAAAAAGTATTTTAGTTCGGTTGAAGCTTAAATGATGTATTTATTGAATAAATGTTTGAATATTGAAAAAGATCACGACAAAAATAATGATTTTAATGGAATATTTTAAATTTTATCGATAAACTTATTTTCTTCATTTAGCCTTACATGACTTCACAAATGAGAAAAACCTGTCGGATTTTTTAAAAATGTATTTGTTTATTTTTACATATTATTAATATTTTTAAAATAATTTTTCTTGTTGTGATATTTGTATTAATTTTGAAAAAATGTCTCGGTTTTTTTTTATATTTAATCAACAGTTATGCTTAAAATGTTTTCTTGCACAACTATTTGAATTTAATCATATTCGGGACGTACTTAAAGAATACAACGTATACACGAACACACTCGCACATATATGAAACCAAGTGCAAAAGAGGCAAAAGAATATTTAAAACTCTTAATTCTCAAGAAAATAATATATTCCATATGGAATAAGGGAAAGGGAAAAAAGACTATTTGAAACATTAATTTCTCCGAATGAAAAATTTTCAGCTTTTCTTACCAGTATTCTCAGTTTTAAGTATGATTACAGTTAACACTACTTTTTATATTTATAGACACTGAATTCTTTTATAATAATAGATATCATTAAATATCAGAAAAAAACATGAAATAACCAATTAAAAATTAATCACAATTACAAAAAAAATAAGTAAAGATTTAAAAATATGACTCACATTAAAATTCAAAATTCATAAAAATCAATAGTACGATTCGAAAAAAGAATCGAAACGCCATCGTCAACCACTTGCCATGCCGAAATTCACCAAACATGTCGAACTGCTTTTGTTACAAAATCATCCACGATGTTCTACATACATCAAGCAATTGTCACAAAAATAAAAATTGTGTTCACTACCAGTTAACCTTGCTTGTTTGCCGAAATCCAGTTCACAATAGCACAATCTTAGATCAAAAAGTAATTCATTTTAAAGATATAAATCTTTTTCTTATTTGTGTAATTCCCTGAAATATTCCTGAATAGTGTAATTCCCCGAAATATTCCTGAAACAGAAATTAATACCAGATCTTAAAGTTTCAGCTGTACGTTTAAAAGTTTTTCGCATCTTTATTTTATAAGCATTTCTTAAAATTTTATTGCCTCAAATTACGAAAAAAATTTCTTAGCCTTTACTTTAAAGTCTTCGTTAGTATAATTTTCTTCTTTTCAAAATAAATTTACTTTCGTTTGCTGAGATAATTTGAAGCTTATAGCTGTTAAAAAAGTTTCATAAAATATTAAAAGAATTTTCATAGGAAATTTCCTGTTGAAAGTCTTGAAATGAATGCTTTACTTTTAGGCCGGAATCTTCGACCGTTTTAGATCTTCAACTTTCTTTTCCCCAGCATTTACAATAAAGAAAATTTATTGTGATATATCTTTAAGTTGCAAATATTTTATATATTTTTTTAATGTTAATGTACATGGAAACTTGCCAATCAACAAATTCCTACCATAAAATGTCGGAAAATAAATAATTTGAACTTTGATATTCTTTAAAATATTTTACATTTATTGTACCAATAAAATACTTACAACTTTAATATTAAGATAAATATATAATAATTTCAAAAGAAACGACATCAACAATGTATTTTAATTCAATATATGATTTTATTATAGTTTTAAATTGATATAAATGATAAAAATCAATAAAACCTTCCTTTTTATTTATTTAAAAACTCAAATACTCAATTCTTTCGCCTTTTTTCATTTTAACGGAACTGGAACAATTCTTTTTTCCAAGGAACGACAACATCTTTCAGCAATGTCTTCATCAAGCGCTGAATAATTTCGCCAGCAATAGTTTCCTCCAGACCCGTGTTTCTCAGACCAGAGAAAAAAATGTTTAGAATCCTGAGTTTACCGGCACCAGAAAAACTCCTGGAAACACTGGAACTATCCCTGAAATCTTGATTATTTTGATTCAATGGTGATGGGAAGTTGGAACCTCTTTGCCATTGACCAGAATCCCATTGTGACATCATCGGATTCCCCCAAGATTGCGCTGCAGATGGATTCATCCAGGATTGTGCTGAAGCTGGATTCCATTGAGGAATTGTTGTTTGAGGCCGAAAACGGACTGGAATTCTGTTAGCTTGAAACTGGTTCCGAGATTGTTCTCTTGCTATCGACTGCCTTATTGAGATGAAAAGAATACAGACTTGAAGAAAGCCGATTATCCATGCGTTTGAAGGCATCGTAATCAACATATTCAAATCAGGTGCATTCAACCTAAAAGAAATATATAAATATTTATATTAATCTTAAAAGTACCCTTCTAGTTCCCCCGATGATACAGGGTGATTCATAAAGAAGTATAGTTTCTATGCACTATTAATCAAGAACAATGTAAAATGTTGTATGTGATCTGCAACAGAATTGCATTTGAATTATTTCTTTTGTTAGAGGCAGTCGCAAATATTCTATGTGTGACTGACTCCTTAGAAGGGCAATGTCAATGCACAGAAAAAAAATTAGGGGAATCTCACATGTGCTGCAACTAAAAATTTGGGAATCACTCTTCCCCTAAAGGGGACATTGTGTTTATGTACCTCCCACTGCCGGCGTCCTGGTACGAAGATAGCGCGTCTTCATGATCTGGGCATCCCGGGTTTGAGTTCCGGTCAGTGCATTATTGTTCTTCTGTGCTCTATTTGCGAGGTGTGTGAATGTGCCCACACTGTAAAATGGGGCTGTTCAAGCAATTCTGATAAGTGCGTCATCTTCATATGAGCTAGAAAACAGACTTCTGCCCTCGAATACTCAAGGGTTCATACTCTCGGAAACTACTGCAACCCTCCTTCCACCACCTTCGAACTGATATGTAATACTGTTTCATCAATAAAAACTGAGTGATTGGAAAAATAATTTTCAAAACGAAGTTGCATATCGGCACAAAATTCAATCATGTTCGTCAAAGTCATTCAGATTTTGCAGCACCTACACTTTGCATGGAATCGTTTTCAGGTTCTCTTTGAAAACTTACCAGACGGTGGGCTGAAAACTTTACTTCAGACTCGCCCTCTACTTTGATTTTTTCGGGCTTCGTTGAACGAAGACTTATTGATACAATTAGACATCCAGGGCTGATAAGTTTGATCAAACAGCCTGTAGTTTTAAATTTTTCCTGCAATTGTTAGATAGATTTTCTAACTGGAATTTCTATTCCAAATTATGATAGAAAATGCCATTTCAAAATAGTTGCGGATTCGGCTTTGCTAAACCGAAGAAGCCTCCATTTTCATTCACTAGTCACATGAAACACGCGCTTTTGTCTATGCGACTTTTGCCAAAGGTTAAACGCAAACTTAAAAAGTACATCTACCTTAACTTTTTCAGTTCTGAATTTTAAAAATATTTATTAAAAAAATTGATGGAAATTAGTGATAAGGGATACTAAGAAACATTTACGTTCACCTTGGGTATGGTAACCAGGAATTCGAGGCAAATGCCATAATCTGGTTTGAAAAGAAATGAAAATTAAGAACTTAAAATGCTGCAGTGGCAAATGTCACCAGGAGGGTCGAAAGGGTTAAGATTCATATAATAAGGTTGTCCATGTGTGACTATTATTTCTTTACAGCACCTGAATGTGAATACGTCTTCATGAATAGTCTTTTATTTTAGAGGAAATCAGTAGTGTAGAGGGATCAGTAAATTGATAAAAAGGTAAAAAACATTTTACGCATAAGTTTATATAAATTGACTGGGACACTAAAAGAAATAGAATCGAAGGTAAATATGGTTTCGGAATCAAGAATAAGGTATAGAATGGGAATTTTTAAAGCGAGAATTAATAATAATTAACTTCGATTTATAGATAGAGACGATGGTCCACGTTTTCCGACAAGGAGGCATGACAAATCCACACAATTTCTCTAACATAGCTTCAAAATAATACATAATTTATTTATTATTTACATTTTTTTAGCTTTTAATAATTCGGATGCTGACATTTTATGGGTAAAATCTGCGGAATTGAGGTAATCGCCATTTATGATATTGAATTCTTAGTGGATCTACCAAAAATTATTTTAAAAATGCGACATCTTATTCATTTGCCTGTTATATTGTCAAAAGTAATTAAATCCTTTTAATCTAATTTGAATATTTTGATTGTTTATAATTTGTTAACTTAAAGATAGTTTAAAAACTATCTTATTCGTTAATCGCCTATTTCTCCACACTCTTTTTGGATAAAATTTTTTGTCAGAGGAACTCTATAGATCGCCAACAAAGGGAGGGGGACAAATGCAATTTTTTTTAAAGGTTTTGAAGCCACAAAATGAGTAGGTAACAAACTGACGATTTATCGCTTCTGAGGTATTAATTCATCACTTTTAGATTTGAAAGAAAACAATGCAGAAGGTTGCCACATTTGGGAATTATCGCTAAAAAATCATTAAAAAATAGAAACTTAATTTGTAATTCAAAAATTTTAATCAATGGCAAAGTTAGTACAATTTTTTGTTGTTAAAATGTTTTAATAATATGTGCACATGATGTTATATTGGTTTGAAGTTTTTGAAGCCACAAAATAAACGGGTAGAAAATTGGCCATTTATGGCTTTCAGGGCATTAACTTTCCATTTTTAGGCTTAATAAAAAATGGTAAAGATGGTTGTCACGTTATTCGACTTATCGCCAACAAAAAAAAAATCACAATTCGGCATGAATGTCCCCCATGATCCCATTCTCGATATATTGACGCATATCGGATAGTCACATGATTGCATTGAGCTAACACAAAAACGCTTTGAGCTAGACAATGTGAATTGAGTATACGGTATTTACATCAAATTTACAGATCTTTATCAAATTTCAAGCAAATTCCATACGGGAAGGCCATCTGTTGGGCTATTCTTATATAATTTAAGATAAATACAAAACGATGAGAGTTAGATAAGATTTGGTACACAAAATTAGCATCTATATAATGTAGCAGCTGTCAAAGTTTGAACTCGGGTTGATTGTCTGTCAGTTCTATACTTTCAGAAACGCGATGATTCAAAAAAGCAGTGGCTTAAAAATGGCAATAATTATATAAAATTTGGTCTGGAATTTTATGACAAGTGTATTTTTGTATCAAATTTTTGTTATCGGTTTAGGTAAAACGTGCTTAAATCACTAATTCGATTTTTTTGCATGGTATTAACAGCATACTAGCGAATAATCGCCAAATAACTCGCCAAAGATGGTACGATAGGTTCAGTAAAAATACAAAATTCGTGCGAAAGTTTATTAGTCAATGTCCTGCAGATCATTCACTGGCATGACATGTTTATTAGAGAATATACAAGAACATTTTGGGAGACCACTCTAAATAAATTTCTTTTATCATGTGAAAACTGAATGTTGATGTCGTAAGTTGTTTTTGAATAATTGAAGCTCGAAATAAGTAAAGAATGAATGACAATATTCATCTTTAATTGCATCTATTTTTACATCTGCTTTTACCAGTATTGCATTATCACATATGCTTCATTGAAAGCAGATACATTTTTAAAAAGTTGACAAAGTATGACATCGTAGCTTTTATTTCATCACAAAATCTATTGAGCTCTAAATATTTTGTTTGCCAGTAAGAGAAATTGTGCTAGCTAGAATTTTTTTTATTACATTATATTATATAATGTAAACATTATTATATTGTTCAAAGCAGATGGCAGTTTTGAGGACATGGATGACATTTTTAATTTTTAAGTTCTTTTTACTCTATCACGGGAAGCACTCATTACGTACAATCAAAAGCGATGACAACATAGAACGACACAAAACGGAGTGACGAAAAACTGAAGTGTATAAACGGAGGGAAATCATTATCTCTCGTCTTAAATACCGTAAGATTTTGATAGGGAAAATATTTATGTTCACATTGCTTATACAATGAGATTTCGATGGGGATTTCCACAACACACGACTAAACAGGCAAGGGAAATACAGCGACCTTTCTAAAGGGACGTGCTTGGCTGGACAGTTCTTATCTCTCACATGGTGCGTGGGAACTAGTGGAATTTTAGCCAAGTCAACAATTTTACAAAGCTGTTTTTGAATTCATTAGAACAAGTGGAAGGGATCAGGAGATAAGATAATATTTTTAGAATGAAGTTACTATGGGTTAATTTATATTGAAAGTTAGGAAATTAATTTGGTTTTAAATTAAGAGATTAAAATATCATTACATTATACATGAAAGAGAAAGAAAAGTCTCAGGATTGTTTCAAACCGGTGTAAACTGGTTAATGACTTTGTCTCAATGACTTACAAAATAATAGTGTTCTCACATGATAACTTGAAATTTGCGATCGAAGATTTCATTTTTTTCCTTAGTTATTGCGATCTGAGCTGAAATTCGTTCAGAACTACCACCTTATATCATCGGAAGAGAACACTAAAGAATAAACTAAAAGGAAATAGAGAAAAAGCCAAGACAATAGGGGGGGGATAGGAAAGATTGAGTTTCATTATGGATAATTTCCAATGAATAAAGTGTAATGGGCATAAGGAAGCAAGCAGGTACAGGGCTTCTAAAATAGTGTAGATGTGAATATAGACCACAAAATTCGAAATTTCAGCTTCGTTTTCAAGGAAACTTGAAGAGCATAGGAGCATATTTTTGACATAAAACATAATCAATCTTAGATGAAAATTGGAACAAGGATAATCCCTGTCTAGTCAACCAGATGTTGTTTGGTAGAAAGTAATGTCTACAACAACAAATGTTAATCTTATTATTTCCAGCTGTTGTCTCGACTATTAAGATTAAATTCAGCTCTGACTAATACCGAGACATAAATTACGATATATTGGCTCTTGGATTTAAAATTTTTTAATGTAAACATTTTTTCATTTAATTAATTGCTGTTAAATTTGGCTTTCGACAAACAATCCTTTTTACTTTAATACTGAAATTCTTTTTATTTCGAAAACAGGCTTAGAAAATAATATATTTTTGCTTAAGTTTCAGTTAATTAATATTTTTCAGCCTCATCAAACAATAAAGGCGAAATTCTAAAGTGAGGCATGCATTAAGCCTTTGTACTCGAAGGCCGTCTTTCAGGCACCATTCAAGATGGTGAGCCATATCGAAATTTTATTTGTTTATTTTTAAACTTGAATTGTTTTGAAAGTCGAATGATTCGAGTGGAATAATAGTTTTAATATTTAAACTTCAAATTATGCGAGAACATTATTATTTTTTTGTCTTAATTTAAATAACTAGTTTAAACCGGTTTGAAAGAATCACGAGACTTCTCTATCGGTCTCTACCCCTCTCTTTATTATACATACATATAATATTTTTTAAACTTTGATTTTCAGTTTTTCTAACTGAAAAACAAAGTTTTGGAGCTCGACCGATTTTGTAATGAAATAACAAACATGATGTCATAGTTCTATGATAAACTTTTAAAAATGCATCCGCTGTCAACGAAGCATACGTAATAATAAAGCAGTACTAGTAAAAGCAAGTAAAAATATATGCTAATAAAAGATGATGATGAATATATGATGAATATGATGATGAATATTAAGCTATTTCGAGCTTCAATTATTCAAAAACTCTTTTCGAAAATAACATTTTCTGAAATTAAATTGATTAAAAAAATTTAAACATATTTTTAAGATAAAATTTAAAAAAGAAAAAAGAAAAATCTTTAATCTAAGGATAATTTTTTTTCTTTCATTGTAATGAAATTTGATGGATTCAATTTTTTCAACTTCAGCATCAAGAAATTTAGGGTAAAGTTTGAATATTGCATAGAATAAAAGGATTTTAGTGTCTCCATTTGTCGATATTATTTCTAAACAAATGGATTACGTGGTAATCCAAATTAAACAGGAGGGGTTTTTGTCATCTATACGTGTTTGTCGGATGGATCAAAATCAAATTTTGTATACAAAATCTTGTAGGTATACGATTTCGTTGTCAAAAGAAAATAATTCATATTTTGACTGATAAATTGTAGGGGAAGATAGCACTGCACTGATAATGATAAGCATGAAATTACGATTGTTTGAAATTCAATCTCGATTGCACGAAGAAATTTTCCGTTCAATTACGATATGTTTATAGATATGGTTCCTAACTTTACTTATGAAAATGAAGCCAAATTTCAACTTAGGAGTTTTTACCAGAAAAATATATCCTTTTCTGTTGCGCTCAAGGTATTTCGACAAATGAAATATTAAGCTATGGTCCTCTTATGTTAAAAACTTTCAATAAAAGATTTAGCATTTGAAGAGGAACTTTTGTGAAGAAAATATTGACAGGGCCACAAACTTAGATGGACATTGCTACAACCCACAGTCGGCCACAACAAATCCTGCCGATACTGCTACATTCAGTGGTGGCAGGGTGGTCGGAAAGGCCACAAACTTGTTATACAAAAAAACTGCTACAACAGTTGTTGGACAAGAAGCATCTAATATACAATATAGCAGTAGTGCACATAATTTAATAAATCAAGCCTTTCTTTTAAAGGAATATCTATTGTAAGTACTTATCAAAAATGACCAGCGGGAGTCACCCCTCCCCCAAATTTCTCGCATACTTTCGAATAAATAAGCTAGTGATGGCCATACATTGCATTGGCGTGCACTGGCTAAGAAATATAAACTTTTGAAACCACGAAATATTAACTAGTTAATTTCGTTATGTCAAGAGAAACTCAAAATTCATAGTTGATCACTTTCAGAAAAAAACTAGACGAGAAATAATGATTAAGCGATCTTCTGCACATCATATTTCGTGATTAAATCTTTGGAGGTAATGAAAAATTTCCTTTTTCTTTTTGTTAAACCTTATTATATGCATTGTTCCATTCGCATTGAATGATACCAAATAAAAGTCACTGTGTTTTCAAATAGAAAAAATAAGTTACGTGATATGCTGAAATGGTATACGACATTTCCTCATGAATTCGAAATCCGTGGACTCTTGTAACAGCAGAATTAATTCAAAAATTATAAACTCGCTATTTAATCAATAATTCCAGTTCAACGACCGGTTCTTAAATTAAAGAGGAGAAATTCTAGGAACTATAAAAATAATTCGCACTTAATCGATTTAAATACGTAATAATTCAAAAAAGAAATCAAATCTTAAGTATATGTCTGCAATTATGTAAATCAAATTTATTTTGATTAAAAACTCACGTTATTATAGAGATCTTAAATTCGAAACTATGATGGAATATAATTTTCAACAAAATTAAACTTAAACAGCAAGTGAACTAATAAGGCTTGCTTCGTTTTAACTTTCGTTTTTTTTTTCCAATTTTTGATTTTACATAAACAAATAAATCTGAATTCTTAACGCATCATGAAAAAGAAGAACACAGAAAAATACATCTGAATTTTGAACGAACACACAAAGCTATTGTTAGTTTTGCAGACGATTTTTTTTAACAATCGAAAGGATATCGGAAGCAAAAAAGTGAAGAAGTGATAGCACAATCTGCAATGATTAAACTTGCATTGTTTACACTGCCATAATTAAAAAGACAACACAAATCGTGAAAAGGTGTAAAACTAATTTCTGTGCAATATTCTTCAGAAGTTACCACAAGAAGAAAACTGAAACTCAGCATAGTTTTTAAATAGTCAAATTCAAAAGAAAAAAAATCCTTCTCGCAAACTGGAAGGGAATGATAGATTCTCTGTCATCGAAATTAATATTTTCAAATTCCTTTCAAACCTCAGACAAAACACAGTGGGAATTTCCTTGAATTCAAAATCCTAGCCAAATTACTCTAACTTGTTCTCAAGATTTCTCGAGCAAAGAATTTTATATAATGTGATAACACTTTGTGTTTCAAGCAGAAGGTAGAGTCGTGGTTGAAATCACTGAGAAGACAGAATTTTTTAGTTCGTTTTATTCCATCTCGAGAACCCATAGGGCGGAAGGGACACCTCGAAATGAAGATGAGATGCTTCCGTCATGGTAGTTGGATCTCGCTAACCTGGAGGCGTACACAAATAGGTAGGGGTTCCCTTGATGACGGAGCGTATTTCCTAAGGAAAGGGTTGTACCATGACCGGTGATAGCCCATAGAACTCAACCACAGTTCCCAACAGAGCTGCTGTTGAGGCGGTTCGGTCATTCAGCCCTAAAGGTTTAAACCGTGTGCCTTCGGGAGGATCAGAGAGTCTGGCATGACTTAATCCATCTCGAGAGGCACGCATTATGTACGAGGAGCCCGGACACAAAAACTGACAAAGGTAAAAAAAGGCATAAAGAGAATAAAATCATTTAACCTGGTCTTATGTACTATTATATTCTCATAAAACGAGAGAAACGCAGGAATCATTTAGAAGAATTATGTTGACATCATCGATCTTTATCCCTTTACTCGGCACATCGAGACCTAGTGGAGTTGTGTTTTTAAAAAGCTTCATTTGATGTATTAAATTTAAAAAGTGGAATGGGATCAGGAAATAAGAGAACATTTCAGAATTACTGTGAGCTAAATTAAGACAAAACTTTGGAAGTTAATTACGATCGAAATTATAGTTTAAAATATAGTATGCATTACACCCACCCACACATAACATAATATAAATTTTTGAACGACTTTTGTGTTCTACAGACCATGATTGGTGAAGAACTGCTTTAATTTTTTTAGAATCTTGAAGCATGCAAAGGAAAGAACGCAATTTATTAAAGTATTCATGAGAATCAATGCAATAGGCAGTTTTCCTATAGGAATCTATCTAAAAATCGTTCCGGAGTTTTTGATATTTATTTTTTATAATAATTAAATTTCAGCATCTAAGGTATACATGTGCCGGTTGTGGTAGTTTTGGTGTTTACATCCATGTGCGCATGCAAACACACCTTTATTATTATTAGTGACTGGTAACGACTAATAATTATCTTTAAAGAGCTACAATTCCAAAAAACAAAAAAATTAAAATATTTGTTTTAAAAAAATCATCCATTTCAACATTGTTTGCTAGCTTCTGATCTATAGACAGACTTGTTGTCAGATAAGAATACAAAGAAAAGATCACAAATTACTAAAGCTATCTTTAATATGCATAAAGATCATAAAAAGCAGATAAAATGCTTCTTGTGTGAAATATTTATGTTTTGTAACGATGTGTAGATTAATTCCTTGTTTATGTCATTCTATTAATAATGGGAAGATAAATTATTCAAAAGCGCTTGAGTTTGAAGTCTACAGAATAACCCAAGAATAATTTAAACCAGATAAATCAGCTTGCCAAAAGATTATTTAATCTTCTCAGAAGAAAAGCTATTGTTAAACGCTCTTAAAACGGTGGGTTAAGGGATGCTACAAAAATGATTTAAGAGCATTTTAGATAATGATTTTTTAAGCATTCAATTGTTTTGCATATCATAATTGATTTTGCATACCATTTCCATTTCGGGGTGGCAAAGTCTTGCCGATTTTATTAACCTTTTAACCGGATATGACGAAATATTTCAGAGCAAAATGCCGAATTATAAATTTACATGTTAAAATTCTTAAAATACCTTGTATTTGTGAACGCCATAATTTTTTTTACCGAATCGCAACATTTTAAAATTGGATTTGATTTTAACTTATAAATTTTGAGAAGTGATAATTTGATACAAGTGTAAAGTACGCTGATTAAAGGGTTAATATTCAAAAAAATTATGCATATTGAATTTTTTATTAACGCATCATAAAGAAGTAATATAAAAAATAATATAAAGTGAGTTATTATCAATGAGTAATTGTGACTTGTTAAAGATTTAACAAGTCACAAATTAAAGTGAATTCCTACTTAGGCCAACAAAAGAAATTCCTTTTAGTTACTTTTAAAAAAATTATTAAAAAAATGTTGAAAAATAATATAGTTGAAAAGTTTATTTTTTGAATTTCTAGATGATATAAAAATATTTGTTTTTAATACTTTCCGATGTTCTGTAAAACAAGTAATTCAATTTTTTAAAATCAACTCCTATTTAAATCATTAAGGAAAAATATCCTTTTTGTTACTTTTTATTAAATAATTACAATTAATATAAATAATTGATCAAAAAATGATTGATTTTCGCAAGAATTGAAATTGCATTCATCTTTACGTGAAAAATACTGAAATCCTCGCACTTGAACCGAATGAGCCGCTGCCTGCTGATTTCAATTTTCATTAAAATTCAATTCAAAATATCAAAAATTAATTAAATTTGATTAATGAATTAATATTTGAGAAAACTATTAACATCGAGTGTCAACCATTAAAAGTTTTAAAAAATTTACTTGAATTCGAATGGATAAATAAAAAGTATTTTATTAACTACTGAAAGTTTGAACAAGATTTTATATTAATTATTAAATTTAATTTATAAATTTATATATAAATATAGATTTATATATATATTTCTATATATATATATATATATGGAGAGTGTGATTTAATGATAGGAATTGAAAAAAACAACTATATACGCGAGACAAAGCTTCAGGCTTTAAAGCTTCCTAACCTGCAAGGAAATAGATGCAGGCAAGATGCAAACTAATTTACAAGAAATTGTAAAAGTATGGATATTTAATAAGAAACATGTAAATCGGCAATACTGTATTACCAAATTTCTTGCAATATTTGTTTTGATCATCTAACCGAATACTTACGATACCGTAATGATCGATAATCCGGTCAAATGGATTAGCGTACATATACGGATTTCAAATAAAACGTTGGATTCGAAAGTTTCAATTTCTTAAAAAAATTTCAATTTATTTCCTTGTTTGATTAATACATTTTTAAAGCTATATTTTAAGATGAAATAATACCTGATGATGAAATATTCTTAATTATATTAATGTCATGCTTTAGCAGCAACAAAAAAGATATTTTTCAGACAAGTCTTGAAATTGGAAGTCGGGTGATATAAAAGCAGGCCAAGATTTTATTTCTATTCGTCTCGAATTTTTTTCCCGTGGTTTGATGGTTACAAAGAATGCAAAGTAACACGAAAAGACTTTTCATCTGTAATTAAATTGCATTGAATAAACAGGAAAAGCAAAAAATCACAATTATCACAAGGGAATCTATCTTTTGGGTGATCTTTTGCTGTAATGATATAATCATTTCAGAAAATTCTTAATGTAAAAATGTTATTTTCTTGACCACTTTTCATTTTAAACTGCTGGAATACTCTCCCAAAGTCTCATCGATTTCTATGGTTGTTGTTGTTACTTATGGCACTTGCCATGGACAAGCCCCGATGATACATCAGCAGATTTTAAGCCTGATATATACGTCTCTTGTTTTACAAATAGCGCCATCTAGGGTCAAGAGTACGACTTAGCTACACACACGTCACAACCCTTTTTAGGGGGCGGACTACATTCACGCAAATTCATTCATTCATCTCAGATCGTCATTTAGACCTGGATCAGGGAACGATCACCCCTGGCCCAGTACCCCCAGTGATATTATTCTCGACATGGAATTTGTTACCACGAACTGATTTAACGAGCGCCAGCCGCCACACACTCGGGGAATCGTTTGGCCGGTGAGCTTCGAACCCATAACCTAAGGAGTACGAGTCCAACGCTCTACCAACCATGCAATCTCGGCCTCGATTTCTATGGTAATATAGTCGAAGCACTCGTCCTTAGAGCAAAGGACTATCTCCTTATTGATATGACAGTTTAGCAGTATGGTTTTTAGTAAAATGGCATGAGCTACGTAAATGTTTGAAGCGGGATTTCAGAGAATGTCTAATATCGAATTGACAAACAATAGTTACGAAACAATCAACATTGGAATGAATTTGGCATTTTCATTGAATCTATCGTTCCATCCTTGGCGAGTTATTTGGCGGTTTATCCCTGGCATGCGGTTAATAGTATCCGAAATTTGAATTTGTGCTTTATAAATGTTTTCCTCAACAGATGGAAATTAATATTTATTACAAAACGCCCTTTATAGTCACAAAAACAGCTACCAAGTTAGATCTAGTCACTGCGTTTTTGAATTATCGTGTTTACATTTGTATAAAAATAGCGAACGGCAGACAATCTCACAGTGAATTTGGCTCAGGATTTGATAGATGTTTGCACTAATTGTTAAATAACTATACTGAAATTTGTTAGTCGAGTTCCTTCGTCTTAGAGTTATAGATTTAATTTATATTCAAACACCCAGATTGACAGACTTCCTGCAAATGAATTTTGATCTAATTTTTGCAGATGTTCAGTTTAGTTAGATTAACATCCCTTTGTAAAGCAACTCTAAGGCTATTTTGGGGTGGAATTAGTAATTTTGGACCATGGCCAGATGACGAAGACGACACCTGGACTGGCTTCTTCCTCTCTCCACCTCATCAGCGGGAGGACGTATGGTCCTGACGGATTTAATGTGTAACAGACACCTTTAACACGACGGTTTTTCGGTGGAATCGGGAGACCGAGCCGAGATTTTTTCCACTAAGCCACCGCGGCTCCAAAATTTGGCAGAAATCCACAAATTTAGTTTAAAGATTATATACCAAATATCCTCTAACTCAAAACATTTTTGAGTTCGTCGCAGACAGATAATATCCAGAATTCTCCCAAAAATGTGTTTTTTTTTTTTAACTAAAGGAGGTCTAAAACGTATGGATTCGTCAAAATCTCGAATTCCGAATTCCAACACTTTACATTATGCATACGAGAAAGTAAAAATTCATGAATACAAAGAAAAGACCAAGATAGTGACAAAATGATGCAGAATGATATTTTGAAATATTTTTTTAAATAAAATTAGCTTTTATTATTCACTATCAGTACCAGCACGACGTTGCCCGTGTTATGGCAAAGAAAAATTAACTTTAAATTTAAGTCTAATTTCCAACGGATATGTCACGGGCATGTTACACAACATATATAAAAATACGTTTAGAAATTATCAAAAAAAGCTACAAAACAATTTTTAGAGCACACTTTCAGATATATTTAGACTGTTAAAATGTAAAAATAAGATTAGTCCGTAGACGAAACGCAGGCGATCATTTCGCTTCTCAGGAGATTCATTCTGTCTCTGCAATTCAGTTGCAGCGCTATTTAAATGCAGTTATTTCGCTCATGAAAAGACTACTTTGCTAAGTGGTCATTATTTCTCCGATATTCGAAAACCGAACCTATCTTTACTCTTCATTTTCCTAATCGCACAAAAAACAAAGCTTTTTGTGTTCCTTCTTTTGGGCATAATGAGATTTGAATCATCATTTAAAATCATATGCAAACAAAGAAATGTATCACATTTGCATATCAGAGCTCTTGCTATGTGTACAGGCACAGTTTGAGGTTTCCGCGCATGCGCAGATAAGTGCAAAGTTAAAATCACAATAATTTATTTTAGTTTGATATAACTTTAATGTACTAAAACTTCCCCCAATAAATGCTCTACACAATATTCCATTAACTATTTCTCGAGTTTTTGTGGTTCAAACATACAAACGCTTTCAGACTTCATTTTATACCATGTAAAGATTAACAATACAACATAAAAAAATGAATTTTTCTAATTCGTTTTCTCAATTTTTTTGAACTTATACGTCTAGTCTGATTCGTTATTTTGAAGAAGGCTTTGATTTTACATACTTGCTAGCTGATGATTATTATTATAAAAAATACTTAGGGAATGCTTAATTTTCCTAAGCATTCCTTTGGTATAACAAATCCAAACATATTTGAGCTTCTGAATCCCTAGAAGAAACTCTTATACTCGTGCATGTAGAATTATGCATCTTATTACTCGATCTTTTCGTTGTGAAAAGGTTAAAGTGGCGGAATTTTTTTAAGGATTCAGTTTGAATTGTTATTTTTTATGGACTGCATGATGTATAAAACATCATTGAATTAGACAATTTCTGGAACTGTATTCTATGATTGTTAGATTATTACATTTAAACTAGCTAGCATTTGTGACTAATTGTTTAATGATATGCTTTTAAAAATCTTTACAAATTTTAAGCAGAAACTTACTCAGCATAAGTAATTATGCCGTATCCTTATACTTTTATTAACAGCAACACTGCACCGTATTTGAAGCAACAATGAAATATTTGATTTTATTGACAACAATTAAATTTATTTTTCAAAAATATATTCCTAAATATTAAAAAAATAATCAAAAGTAGACAAACGTTTCCGATAGAAAAGTTAATACCACTAAGAAAATAATTTTTTGGATTTTAAGATGCTGTAAAATTTATATTTGGGCAAAATATTTGGATAATTATGGCGGTAAAGTAACTGAATTTCGTTTATTTATTATGAAATTTCCAAAGAAATATCTCCGAAAGTAAAGTGCATATTCTTACATTCGAAAATATATCTGTCAGATTTAGTACCTCTCAGTGCAACAGCTAAGCTTATAGGGCGAGACACACATCTATAAAATACGAATTCTTCATGCTATTTTCATATTGAGAAAATTTTATTTAAAAATGCTCGAAATACAATTGTTTGCACGCAAAACGTTTAGGAAGTTCGAATTTCCATTTCGAATCTATGCAATTGCCACTTCAAGGTTTAATGTAATTTTTAACCACAGTCAGATGACAAGGGCGAGCAATGAGGCTATCGAGACGTTATTTATTGCAAAAGGTATATCAGAAGTTTATTGTAAGTGCAACAAAATGCCTAACCATAAACTAATCTTTCTACTATCACAGAAAAATAAGTTTGGATTGTTTTTAATTCATCAATAAATAAAAACACATTAAAACTATTTAATTTTAAGATACCTATGATAAAGATGGTTATCACTTTATCAATGAATATGATAAGTGGTATTATTCAAATAGTTTTAAATAATAGAAAATAGTTATTGGATTTTAGCAGGAAATTGATAAGATCCGACAAGGGAATGATAAAGTCAAAAACAATATTTGACCAGGAAATAATCAGACCAATACAAATAATATCAGACTAGGAAATCAGTTTCAGTCGAGCCTCGATTTCATGGAAATAATTATTTCTTTTATTTTGTTAGCCAATATAAATTCTTGCATATAAAACAAGATGAAGGGATATGGAAAATAGAAGTGGTTTGAAATTATTGTATTTCTTAACATATTTTATTTTAAAGTAATTTATTGACTTCATTCATAAAATAAAGGAAATGCTAGGAAACATTCTCCTCTTATTGATAAAACTTCTTTTCGCACAAAATAACAAATGTTTCATGTCTATCAATATTTAAGAATAAAATATTGGAATAACTAGTCGTGCAATATTTAATATTGTGAAAAATACAGTTTTGAAACATTAACTGATTAATGATACATTTAACACAGCAATCTAGATAATTAAAAACGAAATTACCTGTAAGCGTACTTCAGTTACAATATCGTAACGAAAATATAATTTAAAATTGCGTTAATAGTTGAAGATTGCGAGCTTCACTAGTGCCTTCTAAACTTAACCACGTGCTGTATTTAGAAAACTTATAGATTCAGTTGACTAACTTAGAAATATTTGATTTCTTGCTTGAATTTTTTTTGAAAGCCCAGATGTCAAAGTAGTCATTCGTAGCGTATTCGTAAGTATTGGAAATCTTGTTTCGAGTTAAAAGAATTGGATTATAACTGTCTGTCTTTTTCCAAAACTGATTCCATATTTTTCAAGTCACAATGCTATTGAAGTGTTTCAGAATCGCAAAATGGATGAATACGTTATGGTAATTACTTTGACGTCTGGATGTTCATAGAAAAACAAGAGATAGAATGTTTCTAATTTTATTAAAGGACACCGCGGTGGCCTGGTGGTAAGGTCTCGAATCGTGAGTCGTAGGGCTTCAAGTTCGAAATCCGACTCCACCGAAGAACCACCGGGGATTTGTTGCACGTTAAATCTATCAAGCCAAACAGCCTTCCGTTGGTGTGGCGTGATGTGGAGAGGAGGGTGTTTGCTCCGGTGTCGTCCTCGTCATCTGACAACAGTTCAAAATGGCGAGATCCGTCCTAAAATATTCTTAGTGATGGTTGCTTTATAACAGCACGTTAATATAACTAAATTAAACTAAGCTGATTTTTTTTACTGATTCTACAATTCTTGTCCTTTCTCTAGAGTTGATTTCTGATGGCTTTTCGGAACATAATGATTTAATTGTAAAACTTTTTCAGAATCGGGTTTTTCGAGATCCGATGTCATCAACTATGCATTGCGCTTTCATCCATTGGGTTGATACAAATGGGCAGAATTATGCTATTGTAACAAATTTGGAGATTTCAATCAAATTAAAAAAATATGTATTTCTTGAAAATTTTCTGTCTGTCCGAGTGAAAGTGATTACAATAGAATAAAAAAAAACACCCTTAGATTAATAATTATTGAGAAAAGTTCTAGCATCTAAAATATAAATTCGCATAACATTTTGAACCACATTTGTCAGGAGGGTTATATATATTTGTATCTGTCAGTATGTCCTATAAAAAAATAATTGATCCTCCAGTTACAAATTGAAAAAATTGCAAATTTACAAAAGTTTCCAGTTATTAATTTCCAGTTTAAATTGCAGTTACTAAAAAAGCAATTTAAATCAATTAAATTTAGTATATAATCGTATATACCAATATGACATAAAAATGTAATTTTTGTGTCATATTCTGATTTCAGTTAGTTGAAAAAAGAGGTATCAAAACTGCCGATTTTATCTTCTTTGCTATACAACAAAGTATAACGCTTTCATGCGCTGGTCTCAGGAAATAACAATTGGAGCACTCATGCCGTTGTTGCTATTATTAGTAGCATTTGTCATGGACAAGCTTTGCCGAGGCATCAGCGAGTTTTAAGCCGAAAGGGGCGTCTCATGTTTTAAAGTAGCGCCAACTGGGCCCAAGAGTACGACTTAGCTACTACGCATCACAGTCACTTTCACGGTACATTTTTGCAGGGGGGGGCACATTCGTACAACTTACAGATAGAACACAGAAGAACAACCATGCCCGAACCGGGACTCGAATCCGGGAAGCACAGCACTCGGGGAATACGCGCTACCCATATACAAGGACGCAAGCAATCTTGTCGTTCAGGGGCTTGTTCAAGGTCTCCGATTTTTAGGCGGGAAAGAGTAGTGATATCACCTTTATTAAGAAGTATACTAGAGAGTTTCGAGGAGACTACTTAAATTGTTTTGTTTTGAAATAAATAAAGTTACTTTGCAACATTATAAACTGTGAAAAGTGTTCTGACCCCTTGGTATAAGTAATATTAGTATGATTTAAGCAACTTTGTATTACATTTTGCGTTCATCTAAAAAGTCATACATATTTAATGTAATACGAGCCACATAATTTAAATTGGGAACGTTAAGCTGAGGAAATTTCATACCAATAACTACGAAAATTTGTTTCAAACAGTAGAAACTAGCAGTAACGGCACAGCGTTACTCGTGGCATAGCATCCAAGGAGAAGAATTAGCTTTAAACTTTGCCTCCACCCGGTATGACATGGGCATGTAACGCGACATCAAACAAACATAAGAATATGTTTAGAAATAATTAATAAATAGCTACAAAACAGTTTTTTGATGACACACATTTAGAAATAATTAGACTGTTACAAAGGTAAAAATTTATGACTGTAGACAAAACACAGGCGATCATTTCGAGGTTGGATAATGAGGCATAATGAGATTTGAGTCGCTGTTTTAAAATCGGACGTAAACGAAGAAATGTATCGCTTATGCATACCACAGATCTTGCTGTTTGCACATGCGCATATAGCGGTTTTGGCGCATGTGCTAAAATCGCAATCATAACACTCCCCTTTTTATTTTGATATAATTTTAAAGTACCAAAACCGTTCCTAATAAAGGCTGTACAAAATAGTTTAAATATCTCCAATATCTACCAACTATTTTTCGAGTTTGTGTAGTTCCAACATACGGACGTTTTCAGGAGACTTCATTTTATACTATGTATATATGCATATACTATATTTGTCCTTTCTAATTGCAGGAAATTTTAATTTTGCAGTTCCAGAAGAATTTATACACATTTTATTTTCATTATTTATAATTTCATTCTCCCATTTCATATTTCGAAATGCCACACAAATTCTTGAATATAGGGATGTAATCCATTTGTTCCCTAAATATTTGATATTGCATTTAAGCTATTAGAATTCACTTTAAAGTCAGTTTCGAAACAAATATAATAGACTCATTTGGACATCATTTAGCATTTCCTAAATTCTGCATTTTACTTTCTCACACAAGAGTATAAGGAAAACATTTTAATCACCAAAAAATTCGAAATCGATGCTTTGTTATATCTCCACGTTTCAGACCATTCTGAATACGCAATGCACGATTTTGAAGTTGCGTTCATTTGTTTGGGAAAACTATGAATCAAAAACGGCTTACGTTAGACGGATGAAACTTGTATATTTCTATCAAATTTTGAACGAAATCAGTTCACAAGAAGTCTGTTTGTCTGTACGGTGTTCTAGTAAAGTGAACTTGTTACCTATAAAATACTAATATCTAAGTAAGTAAAATTTGGAGCAGATTTAACATCTAAAATGTAAATTCTTATCAAATTTTAAACCAAATCTCTCAAGAGGTTGGTCTTCTATTTGAGCATACCCGAAAACATATTTACTCAAAAAGAAACAGTTTAGATCAACGGAATTCAGTATTCTATCTGTTGACGACAGCTGTAGTTTTGTGAAAAATATTGATGCCCATCTGTCGACAAAGTGTTGGCCAAAAAACATATTCCCCAGATAGATCACGGACTTTTATTTTTCTTTTCTGGTCTCTCTTAGAAAAAAACTGTTTACAGAATTAAATTGTTTAATAAGATGACTCGGCAGTATACTGCAGATATAACTTGTCGATAAATTTTAAACAACTTTCTCTATTTTGAGTTTAGCAGCAGTAAATATAATACAAATAAATATTATAATTATTATTCTTATATGATTAAAAAACCACAAAGGAAATGTTATCACATATAATCCTACATTAAGAGTAATATAGCAGCTTTATTTTATATATTTTTCGAAGAATATTTTATGTAACTTTCTATGCCATCTTAATGACTAATCCACAAAATGTTATCATATCACTGAACTCAAGTCCTATGTTGTTAAGAATAATAATCCTTTGTTAAACGACAGTCAGAGTTAAGAGAGAGGCATTGTTTAAATAACTATGTGAATGGGAAAGATGAATATTTAACTCTCGAAAAGATTTGTTTTTATGATAGTTATATCTAGTAAAATAAATGGCTTCAGTTTTTGTGGCATTGATTTCTATTTTCCATTTATGAAACCAGTCTTCAAGTGACGAGATGGCGATTTAGGGCTATGGCTATGTAATTCGGGTTTTTGTTACGCGCTAATATTGCAGTATCATCAGCGTACATAGTAAGCAGTGTGTTAAATTGTTTGGGGATGTCGTTAATAAAAATAGAGAAAAGAATTGACCCCAGCTTAGATCCCTGTGGGACACCTGCCTGAATTGGTTTAATCTCAGAGTAAACATTACTGAGTTTAATCCTGAAGGATCTATTGCTGAGGTAGGATGTGATAATTTTGACTAGGTGTTGGAGAATTTTACAGTTAATGAGTTTGTGAATAAGGCCTTTAATCCAAACTCTGTCAAAAGCTTTTTGGATGTCAAGAAAAACTGCTGCGGATTTTTGATTGTTTACTAAACCTTCCTCTATAAATTCAACTACTCTGAGTAGTTGGTGAGTCGTTGATAATTGTTTGTGGAAACCGAATTGTTCGAGGATAAGAACATTATTAGTATTGAGGTATTTATTAAGTCTTTCGAGAATGATGTGCTCGGCTATTTTACTTTTTGACGGGAGAAGAGAAGAGAAATTGGGCGGTAGCTACTAGGTATTGCCGGGTCCTTACCCAGTTTCAAAATAGGAAGAAAGCTGCCGTTTTCCATTTATTGGGGAAATATCCAAGTTTTAACATATTATTAATAATTTGGGTCAGAAAAATAATGAAGTTATCAGGGAGATTTTTAATCATTAAATTACTTATACCGTCCATTCCTGGGGGTTTTTTCACATCGAGTTTATTAATATAGCTTTTAATTTCCTCAACAGTAGGAGGTGAGAATTCAGTAAAGTTTTGGGGGAGTGATTCCAGAAAGCTTGCGATTGTATTATCCACAATTTGTTCTGTCTCTGAGTCTGTTACATCATTAAGCTTAAATTGGTTCTTAAAGCTATCCGCCAGGCAGTTTGCTTTATCCTTATCATTTTCTGCAATATTAGAATGGCCTTTAAGGGCCGGAATTTTTTGCTTTTTAGCTTTAAAAGTTTTGACTAGCTTCCAAAATGAACCGTCCTCAGTGTTAGCGTTTCAGATTTGGTTGACGATTTCATTGTTATCAATTTCTCTACCAAGTTTTTCGATTTCCTTGTTTAGTCTATTCATAAATCGCTTGAAGACTGGATCTGTAGTTTTTTGAAATTTCCTCCTGGCGAAGTTTCTATCGTGGATTAAGGCGGATCAATATGCTTCTACATGTTTAGAATAGGGGTTTCAGCAAGATTTTTAGCATTAGTGATCTGTTCTTCAAAATGAGTAACAAAATTTTCAAGTTCAGTGGGGTCTTTAATTTCGTCAAGTTTCAGGGTTTCTGATTGGTCGAGCGTAAAAGAAAAGACGTTCTCCCATGACAAGCCAAATATCACAGCTCGGTCTCTGAACCGATTCGTCGCTCCTCCCACAATATGCCTTATATAGCGTGCCTCTAAAGTGGGCGGAGCAAGTACAGAAACTGTGTGGAAGTTTCAGAAAAGCTTGAAAATTTCTCCAACGTCCCCACGAAGCAAATTTTTATTTCTTAGCTTTCATCGTACATTTTAGCTTGTAGCAAAACCCATTAGCGACATAATGTTGCCAACGCACTTATATAGCCAGGTTAGTCGAATAAGGCGATATTATGTTGGAAATCCTCTAAGATTTCCAATATAATATCGCCTTATCTTTTCTTGTCTTCTTTCTTCTCTTCTCTTTTTCTTTTCTTCTCATCTTTTCTTGCTGACGCACGATTCCATTACAAATAATTTTTATACAACTAAACTATTTACAAATATCTACATTGAAAGTAGATTCATTAGAAATTAACAGAAAAATAGAATGTCAAAATTAATAGAAAAGTCGACTTTCTTTTTATTTTTATTTTCTGGTATGCATAATTTTCTAATCAGCACGCACAACGAATTCGTCTTATTTGTTTAATTATCGCTCTAGTGAGAAGTTTTGTTTAATTTTATAAAATTTAAAACATTCTAATCAGTGTGCAAAATTATTCAAGGGTGACTGAGTCTTGAAAGAAGAAAAATTAAGAAGAAAGAAAAACAGTGCTATACTGTGGTAAACGATCAGCCACACAAATATCAAAACGAGGGGAAGAGTATATTTCAGGACATGGGGAACCATGATATGAAGAGACTTTTGTTGCTACCGTGCAAAATATGGTGAGAAAAAAATGGCCGCCTCCAGGGTTGCTAGACTCCTTCCATGTGGCTCAGATACAAAAAAGAAAGGGGCTTTAAATGCTGATCCAGAGTTCAGAAAATATAAAAGCGAGGGATCGAAAATCGTTGAAAACCCTGCAGTGAAAATTTGCTTTTTCATTTGCGAAGTTAATGTTGTTTTGGTTTGAGGTTATTGTAGCCACAAAATCCACGGACAGAAAAGTGGTGATTTGCCGCTGTTTATCAATTTTTTCGATTTAGTTGCATTAGAAAAGGATAAAGAAGGATATCACATTTGGCAACTTATCGATAACAAAATGTCACAAATTGGCTCGAATGTCCGCCATGTACCCGATTCTCCTATCGGGTCAAAATAAGGCAGGGTCACACAAAGTTATGGTCCGAAGAAGTATAAAGAAGACAAAGGGAATGAAAGCGAAACAGCGAATTCAAATTTTAGTAAGAAAAAAAAACTATTTTTGGCCTTGAGATAAACTTTGGAGATTGAATAATTTTGAAATGGGGGAAAAATTAAAAAAATAATAATTGACGCATACGTAATCAGATAGTCACGCGATTGTTTAAAACCAGCTTTTCACGAAATAAAATTCTGGCATCACCAATAAATTTTAGAACTCGGTTGATTCTGAGATGTTCCGTAACTTTTGCTTTGCTAAATATTGGTGATTACAAAATATGAGCCATTTGAGGACATGGTGCTTTTTTTTATCGGATTCATATCACGTCATTCGAAAAATAATCTTCTCACTTGATAACTTAAAATTTGTTATAGCAGATTTTTTTAAAAAAAATTTATTAAATACAATTGTGAGTGTTATAATTACTCAAGACTTTCCGAGCTACATCTAATATTGCATTAATAATATTTGTAAATAATTTTTTTTTAATTTGCAGAGAAACCATTTGCATCTCGTTAGTTGAATTTATTCCAGAAAATTTTACATAAATGTTCTTTCTCTGAAGTAACCATTTAAAATTCCGATTTATTAATTTCTATCATTTTTAATGTTTCATTTTAAATATAATATAAGCCAGAGTTAAAAAATTGTTGACGAAATTTTCAAATTTGGTAATATAATTCTTTCCTAAGGATAATGTAGTTACTCATTCAAAGTGGCCTTGATTTTTTTTCAGGAAATTTTAATGATTTTATGCGACAGCGCAATCCACTGGTATTTTTGAGCTCTCTAAACGTTAATTCTTTTAGCTTAATTTCCCCATTCTTTAAAGCAAGACGAAAACTACAAATTGTTCAGCTTTCTAATCATGTTTGGATTTCACGTTCGTATATGCGCCAGCTGAAAAAGTAAATGGTCCAAGTAAGGCTTAGCTGCGGATTATTTCTCGAAGATGTAATAAAGAATTGGACTGAGATATTAAACGCCATTTGGCTCAATTTCAATAAAATACAATTGTATTGCCATCAATATTCAATACAATTTTGGAACGAAATTTTATGGAATTTCAGAAAGAAAGCACAACTGAATAAAGCAAATAAAAATATTCATTTTGCTTCTTGAATTATCTATTGGCAGACATTTTGAGAAGATAAATTTCAAACCAATCGTTTCAATGTTCGGCACCGGTTCCGATTTTCTTTGATCAAATAAATAAGAATAGAATATCAAGTGAGAGTTAATAAATCCCAAATGAGTGTTAAAATAAAATTAGAAAATGTATATTAATAAATATAAAATAAGTATTCCTAAAATATTGGAATCAATATTAATAAATCTTAAATGTATGTTAGTAAAATTATGAAATGAATGTTAAAACAATTATGAAATGTGTGTTGATAAAACAATCAAATAATTGTTAATAAGATTATGAAATGAGTGTTGATAAAACAATCAAATGATTGTTAATAAATTTCAAATTAGAATCAATAAAATTACTAAAAGTGTGTTTATAAAAATATAAAATGAGTATAAATATTATTAAATGCGTGTTATAAAATAATAAAATTTTAACAAACATACCAATCGAATAATGGTAAATATCAAAAGAATATTAATAAAACCCAAATGTGTTAACAAATATTGGAATAGGTGTTAATAAATTCAAATCAATATTAGTAGAATTATTAAATAGCTGTTAATGAATTCCAAAATTATTGTTAATAAAATTATTTAATGTATGTTTCAATTATTCATAGCGCGTAATCAAATGATTGTTAGTAAGAATATTAAATGCGTTTTTATAAAAAAAATCGAATAATTTTTAATAAGATTATTAAATGTGTGTTAAAATGCTTAAATATATATTTATAAAACTATCAAATGATTGTTAATAAGATTATTAAATGTGTGTTTATAAAAAAAACAAATTTTTCGAATTAGTATTAATATTTTTATCATATTGGATTAATAAAATTATCAATTGAGTGATAATACTTAAAGTATGTACATGGTTATAAGTAATAGAACTTTTCAGTGCTTATGTTTCTAACAACATTATATTTTAAATTATTTTAAATTCCAAATGCAATTCCCAAAAAGAAAAATGGAGTATGAAATAGTTCATGGGCTTTAAAAAATTTATCTTTTCTGTTAAATTAAATAATACAATAATAATCCGTTAATACCATTATAAAATATTTCTTCCAGACATCAGTAAATGATTAGTTCAAGAATGAAATAAAAAATACTTTTCATTCTAAATAGAAGCTTTCAATGATGTTTTCGAAAACGATATTCTATTTTTATCCAATTCAAACAGCGTAAAAACCGCTACCGTCATTTCATATAAAGAAAATTAAACTTCCTTCAACGGTTTCTTCTTTAAAATGATCAGACTTATTCAACTTTATTTTTCCTTGAAGTTTCCTTCAAGAAATTTGTTCTTAAAAAAATAAATTATTATTATTATTTTTGTAACTGTAGTTTTCAGTTTTCAACTGACTTCTATCTGCTTCATTTTATCACATTTCAACTACAAAAAATGGCGGTATAATACAACAATTAAAAGTGGATAATTTCCATGTATTTTATTTTTGCGCTTGAAAAAATCATATTAAACCCAACAAAAATCGTCTGGCAGAAACAAGTTTTATAAACAAGAAGTGTAAAAAAAAAGGAAATTTTCTTTTGTGAAAAGAATGTTTTTACATGTTCAGCAAATTCGTAATACCTGTTCTCCCAAATTCTTTTTTTTTTTTACTTCCTTTGCTTTATGCTGTTTTCTAAGATTTATTGCAGCTAGAACCAACAATAAATGAAGTCTTTGAACTGATATCTGTAGAAAAATGACCATAAAGCATTCATTATTTTACCATGCGGTTATATTATTGATTTGAAACAGATAACATGAATTTTATTTATATCTTGAATGAAATATCTATCAACTCTACAAATTCGCTTTTAAGTTAGGTTTTTCTGTTTAAAGAACAAAAACAAAAGATATTTAGAATACCGTTGAATCGAACGGAATCGGATTGATATCAGAAATCATGATTTATACTTACTGAATCATAAGATGTTATTAAATATTTAGATATAAATCGAAATACAAGGAATTAAAGTAAATTAAGTGATACAGGGACTCTTTTCTTTTGTCTTTAGCTTTTAGATAAAACTTAAATCAACGTTCCGTTTATGGCTTAAAGTTATGGCTCTGTTTATGGCTTATTAAATCAAATTCCTTTTATGGCTCAAGGACCAATACTGCAATTTTGTACAATGTCCAGATTAGTAGAGTACACACCCGAGTATCCGGATCGCGACTATCCGGCCTAGTTTTCCTTATCGTAATTAATTAGAATCGTAATCACATTAGAAGTGGGCGTCTGCTATTATCCTTCTATGAATGAAATGAAATACCAAAATAAACGAAATACCAATTCTGACAGGAAAAGAACAACGCACTGTTAGTTGTTCATTGTTTCGTCAGTGTTTAACGGATAATACTTATTATAACAGTCAATTTGGATATAAAAGCTTTGTTTTATTGTCTTAGTGGCCAAAGAAAGAAATTCTTAGAACACCGGCTTTTTTGCTTTCCGGTTTTGCCTTCCGCTGTATTAGGCCGAATATTCGGTAGTGTACTGAAATCGCAAATAAAAAACTAGAAGTATAAAAAAAATTTAAGCAAATTCCTACTGAGGTCAAAAAAGTAAATTTTTATTTTAGTTACTTTTTTATTAAATAATTACAATTAATATAAATAATTGAACAACAAATTATAACTTGCCAAAAGAAAATCAAATTCGTATCCACTGACAATGAATCAGAACACAATCAATTGGTGTTAAATTTTCAACAAAAAGTGAGGCAATGCAAATAAACGAATTTTCTATGACTGTAGGGGTAACGCAATGCAGATTAGAAATTTTTAATTTTTCTTTATTCTTTATTATTTTAATTCGAAATTACTTCAAAAAGGATCCGAGAAATCGATTCATTAATAATGTTTAATTTTATATGCATCAAAAATTAAGAAAATAAACAGAATCATTTGAAATAATCGGCCGAAAACGTATTAAGCCTAACCTCATTAGCGTAAGGGGGAAACAAACTGAATTCGCTATTTATTTGACTGTGGGGAGATGAAGATTTGTGGCGAGGAAGTTAGTTTTTAATAATAAATAAAAAATTAATGAATTGATATTTTTAAAAACTGTATTAACATAAAATGTCATGGCTAAAAAATTACTACTTTAAAAAATTTACTTGAACTTTAGGGAATAAATAAAAAGTGTTTTTTTATCGATTGAAAATATATATATATATATATATATATATATATATATATAT
>JAOUZG010002851.1:13168807-13189104 GCA_026289955.1 Argiope argentata
TTTAAGCCCATGAAATTACCGGTGTTTATTGAAAGGGGGGAATTTTATTTTCAGGCGGAAACTATTGTTATTGATAGCAGATTTATTAAATTTATGAAGAGTATTTTATAAAGACAATATTATACAAATGATTTTTTAAACAGTTAAATTATACTTTAATTATTTCACGTTCTAAACAAATGTTAAAGATTTAAAGAGTTATCTGTTAATGCTATTGTAATAAAAAATTTCATTACGAAAATATTATGGATGTGAAAGGATAAATTACGGATTAAAATCCAACTTATCTGTTTATAGGACTGTTTGAGGGTAACATTTATAGAGATGAAACAATATCTATATAAATAAAAATGAATCGCCAAAAGTGCTGCTAGGTTTAAAACTCGATAACGGCTCGACTAATTCGGTTAATTTTTTTAAAATATTTTCGTTAAAACCCGAGAAAGGTTCTTGTAGGGAGAAAAAAAAGGAATAATTTTGAGGAAAATAGTTAATACGACACTTTTCTTACTTTCCAGCCAAAAATCTCCATTTCCTCACAGCCAAACGAGTAAGACTTCGGTTTGTTTTATCCCCATGCAAAAGAGGTTAGGCTTAACATGTTTTCGGCCGATTATTTGAAACGATTCCGTTTGTTTTCTTAGTGTTTGATGCATCAAAAATGAAACATTGTAAATTAATCGATTTTTCTGATTAATTTTGAGGTACTTTTGAATTAAAATAAAACAATAAAAGATATTAAAACTTTTCAATTTGTATTGTGTTACCTCAACTGGTGTAGAAAATTCAAGCAATTCCGTTGCCCCAACTGGCGTTGAAAATTCACAAATGTGCAATGTGTTATATTCGCTGACAACCATGTTTTCATTTTAATTAAAAGTTTAAAAAATATGTGCATAATTCTTGTTGTCTCTATCTCAATTACGATCGATAAATAAAATATATTTGAAATGATTTCGAAGGACTTGATTTGCTGTTTTGCTTTATTTCAGGTACGCACTGTAAATAAATTGCTTTTATGGTTAGTTATGTGCTTTTCCATGCGTACGAAGTCTTGGGTAAAAGATAGTTTGGAATAAATGTTTTTTTTTCCTGTACGAATTAGACAAGGTAATGAGTTGTAGATTTCAAATAAATTCTCCTCTAGATTTTAGTGAATCTCCGCGCTTCAGGTAACTCTTGAGACTGAAAAATACAACATCCGTTTGTAAAATAATAATTCTTGCAATTCTAAGGGAATCCTTTCAAGGATATTCCGAAAATATCTTCTAATATATTTATGATTATGTGCTCAACATTAAGTCGCTGACTATATAAAGCATCGGCGCTAATTAGCTTCCTTATTTTAGCTTATTGAATGGCAATAAATGATACGGATTTCCTTGGATCACTGTTTCATCGACTTGCAAACGATAACTACAATCAAATTTCATATCTTCTACGAAGAAAAAAAAATCATCCTTTTTATTTTTAAAGAAAGCTAAATTGTAATTCACGGATATTCCGAAAATATTCTCAAATATATCTATGAATAAGTACTCAACATTAAGTCATTGACTTTATAAAATATAGATGTTAATTAGTTTCCTTAATTTAGTGTTAATATCTTTTTCTTATTTCAGCCTATTAATTGATAAAAAACGATGCAAATTTCTTTCGATCTCTGTTTCATCTACTTGCAAACGATAATTGCTGAAAAAAAGTAAAAACCAATAACTGTCGAATCGTTTTGCAATCAAATTTTATATCGTCTGGAAAGAAAAATAAGTCGTTTGTTATTTTAAAAGAAAGGAAAATTAAAAATAATTTAAAAGTTTCTCATATAAAAATAAATTGTATATTTAATTCCGATATTAAATTCTATAAAACGAATGTAAAACTGTTCTATCGATATTTAAATATTTAATTTAAATGCTTTTCTTGCGTTTAAATATTTTACATACGATCTAATATTTTTATATATAAAGCCCTTGTGACGCATGTAGTGAGAAAAGACGTAAAATATTTAAAATAAGACCGAGATATTATTGGAACGCATATTATCGTAATTAATGTTAATCAATTAAGATAATTTGACCATCGAATCCTATACCTGTACTTGAATTAAGTCGATTCAAATTTAAATTAGCTTTAATTAAGGTAATTACGTTATTTGAGATCAACTTTATCAAAGTTTGGAATAATTATTTTTCCTGAAATATGTACAAGCAAAATCATAAGCCATAAAGAAAAAAAAAGCTTCTCTAGATTTTAACAATATTATACTACCCTACGGTTATTTAATTATAAAACAAATAATGATCTTGGGGAAATTTGAGAAGGGAATCATTGTACCCATTTCCCTTGTTCCAATAAACCATGCTCCCCCCTTCCTCATTTTCAAGACTAACGTCACTCCTTCTAAATAAGGAAAGCATTTCATAAGTTTATTTTTAAAATGTATATAATTATATACATTAAGTATTCTTTAAAAAGTAAAAAACGGTGTTTTTTTACTTACTACTATTTTTGCTTTATCGTAAATATATTAATTAGGATCTGTGGTTTTGGTATATCTGTCCTATTACTTATATTCAGTGAAATACAATATTATAAAAATAATGCTGAAAGGCTTATTTTATCCGCAGATTCTATAAATTTTCTAGAAATAGTTTAATACTTCAAACCGGATTATTTGAGTAAAACACTATCTTTTTCTAAGACATAAAAATACGAATTTATTCTATAGAGCAAAAATAAATAAATAAATAAATAACAAAATAAAAGCAAATAAATGAATGGAATTTATTTTGAAAGAAAATATGTATAAACTTTTAACGAAATTGAAATGTGAATTTGAGAAAAAAATTGGAAAAATAAATTAATAAATTTTTCAAAAGATAATTTTTTTTTGCTCTAATTTCTTAAAAGTTTTCTATTTATCTTATTCTACAAAAGACAACTAAAGAATATTTTAAAAAAATTCTAAATAATTTCAAATCCAAAAACCTTATTCAAATAAAAAATGTTATAAGCTAACAGAAAATATTTTGAAAGAAAATATAATTTATTTTATCAAAATTAAAATTGAATTTCAAAATAACTTTTGGAAAGAATTAAAATAAGTGAATAAATGTTCCAGAAGATTCACTTTTTTTGTTCGAATTCCTTAAAAGTTTTCTCTTTATTCTGTTCCGTATAAAAGTATAAAAGAAAAAAAGAAAATTCTTAACTTTAATTTCAAAATTTTATTTAAATGCATATTAGAAAGGTACTAAAATTAACATGCAATTTTCAGGAAAAAAAATGTGAATAACAAAATAACATTACAAAAAAACAAAAATAAGTGAATAAATATTCTAAAAAGATTAATTTTTTCTCCAACTTTTTAAAAGTTTTCTATTTATTCTGTCCGATATAAAAGAAATAAATGAATGCAAGAACATTTTTAAAAAAGTTTCCATACTTTAATTTGTATTCATAAAATATAAATATTTGAACTTTAGCAAAAGTAACATTTAATTTTCAAAACTTTAGTTTCAAGACTTTTTAGTTTCCAAGAGAAAAAAAATGAATATTTTAATTTCAGAATTTTAAAAAGAATTTAATTGTAAATTATTTTAATTGTTAAAATTATTATTACATTTTTTAGGATTGCTGAAATTGTTAGGATTTTTAATTCATATTTTGTGTGACATTATTGTATTTTAATTTGCTGTCTCATACAAAAAAAATTACAAGAACTTTGATACACTATTTCCATTTTGTCTGAGTCACTTAAATTATCGCCATAGATAAAATTTAAGTTCTATAATATCTTTGATTATGAATATATTAGGTAATAGACCGATAGCTTGTCGAAATTACCTTTGAGTTTAAAGACTCAAAACAAGAACAAAGTAGCAACCATTTTCACTTGACAGATAAAAGTAAAAATAAGTTTCAAAACAATTGATTATTGACCGATAAAATTTCGCTAGATTTGCCGAAACTGAAAAGAAGAGATACTGAAATTGGTTGAAGTGTATTTATCTTTATTGTGTGGCAACATGAATTATGATGGATAAATATTTGGTTGGAAAGTTATTTAATACAATGGTATTTCAAAAATACAACAAAATATGACATATGACTGATCGATAGTCATGACTAAAATTTATTTTTACAAGTTTACTTACCTTTAAATCTTTCTGAAATAATGGCAAATTCTCTAATATAGACGTTTTTTTTAAATAAATAACTTGAATAAAAAAGGTGAATCTAGGCATTGACTTGAACTTGAGAAGTACTCCGATTATATTTTTCAGAGTTCATTGAAGAGGTCAGAGAATAATATGCATTTTAAAATACAATTTTTCGGAAATTTTAAATTAAAATCTTAAACAGAACTAAAGTTTAAGTAATAATGTCACATAACGTATTATATTTATTTAATCACTGTGTTTATTTCTTGCAAATGTAAATACCAACAGACAGTAAGATCTTTGTCAGTATTTTTTTAAAATTGTGTAGGAATGTGAACTTTAGATGCCAGATTTTATTAGTCTAGCACTGTTTACATTTTATAATTATTACGTTTTATAGTATTTAGACAGACTACTTCTCAATGGAATTAATTCAAAATTTGATATAAATCTATTTATTTGGAGTCGAAACCACATACCGGTTAGCTTGACAATCTTTATGTCATGATAATTTCAACCATCTAACTTAAATGATTTTTGAATTATCATGTTCAAAGATGGTCTGAAATAATTTCATAGAAATAATTTAAAAAAAAATGTGTTTCTGGACTCAGAGAAATCTGTAAAGAGGAGATTAATCAAATTATCGAGTTCGGACTTCTTGTTGATTACAGTACTAACTCTTTATATACAATACCTTATGTACTTTGAAGATAAGATAGCAAAAAACTGTGATAATAGGTATAAAAATGTTTATTTTCTTTTTCGCTATGACAATGTTTATAAACCATGATAATGTTAATAATTATATTTATTTGTTTATTAGCCATGGCAATGTTTATAAACCATGATAATGTTAATAAAAACATTTGCGTATTAGCCATGACAATGTTTATAAACTATGATAATGTTAGTAAAAATATTTATTTGCTTTTTAGTATGGCGATATTTATAAGCCATGATAATGTTTATAAAAGTGCTTATTTGTTTATTAGAATAGAAATCTTTATAAACCATGATAATGTTAATATAAATATTTATTTTCTTAGTATTAATGGCAATGTTTAGAAAAATATTTATTTGTTTATTAATAAGGTAAAGCAATAATGCTTGGCATATTTTTTCTTAATTGCATCACGCTACATGCTTTATGATTTGTTTCCAAGAAATATAACAATCCCTTAACTTCGAAATAATTTAGTTCGAATAAACCAGTTCGAAAAGAATATCCAAACAAGCATTTTCTCAGATCTATCCTTTATGCTATAAAAATTATTCATTCACAAAAGTCGTTATCAAGATATGGATGTAAAAAAACGAAAAAAAAAAAAACCTTTAGTGCGCTCGTTTTTTTTCTTTCCTTTTTTAATTCTGTTTTACAATTGATTCATGTATGATTCAATATGGAGTTTTCATGTATGATTCAAAATTATGCAAATCAATCTATATGGCGTTGTATTGAATCTAAGGATACTTAATAGGTAGATAGTTATTTCTTGGAAATCATTGTACTTTCTAATAAGATTTTTTTGCGATTTTAATTAGTTTTCATTTAAAAATTAATATAATTATTTTTTTGAATAATTGTGAATCATATTATTTCATAGAGTTAATTTTAAACGGTTTCAAATTTTAAAAAATAAAATTTTTACTGACGAAAGTTTTATTTCCGTACAATTTTCCTCTCTAATTTAAATACATTTTTAAAAATATTTTTAAGTGTATTTTACATTAAATTTTTTTTTGTCAGTTGTTAAATTTATCCTCACAGATATTGTGCCAATATTAAATACATTGTTTTTGTATGAATGTTTCTTGTTGCACTGTAATTGAATTCAAATTTTAATCTTTTGCACTCGGATGGCTTTTCTCAGGCACCATTCAAGATGGTACATTATTTTGATGTTTTATTTTTTTTATTATGTGAGAACATAATATTGTTTTCTTTAGGAGTTTTAGAATAATTGAAGGCAACGAATAAATGAAGCTCAAAATCGTGCAAGTAATGAGCATAATAAGGTAATATTCATCAACATCTTTTGATTTCATATATTTTTTTCCTGCTTTTAGCAGTATTGCATTATTATTATATTTGCTTCTTCGAAAGCAGATGCGTTTTTAAAAGGTTGAACTGCTTTTCCCAGTATCGCCATTTCAAACTAGTTTAAACTATTTCAGATTTAAATGAATTAAGTCAAATAATGACTTAAAAATAATAATGCTCTCACATGATAACTTGAAATTTGCAATTGTAGATTTCATTTTTCTTTTTGATTCTATTAATTTCTTCTCTATATCATATCATATAAAGTTGGATACACGAAAAAAATATAAAAGGTATTTAAAATTATTTAAATTACGCGTTGAATAATTGATAATTAATTTAACTATTTAAATTATGTTTTGCTTTTAATTGAAAGCTAATACTTCAAAAGTAGTATATTTCCTTCGGTAGCTTTTACAATGAGATTTTGATAGGATTCTTTTTACATGTAGATTTATAAAAGGAATTACAGGTATCTTTAAAAAAATTGTAAGCATTATTGATTCTTATCCCTTCACTTGGAGAGCATGAAAGTGTTGATTGAAGGAATTTCACAGAACACATATAGTATTAAATAAAAAATGTGAATATAATGTTCGTGTTAAATTTAAAAAATGTTAATATAATGCTCGTGTTAAATATTTTTTTTAATTCAATAATTTATTTAACACGTATTAATTAAAATTTTTCAATTAAATGCTCGTCTTAAATAAAAATATTAATATATTGCTTATGTTAAACAAAAAATGTTAATATAATGCTCGTGTTAAATAAAAAATATTAATATATTGCTTATGTTAAACAAAAAATGTTAATATAATGCTCGTGTTAAATAAAAAATATTAATATATTGCTTATGTTAAACAAAAAATGTTAATATAATGCTCGTGTTAAATAAAAAAAAATGGTAACAGAATGCTCGTATTAAATAAAAAATGTTAACATAATGCTCAAGTTAAATAAAAAATGTGAAATTGGATCAGAAATAAGAGAACATTTTATAATTTAGTTAATATGGGTTAAATTAAGATGAAAATTAGGAAATTAATTAGGATTTAGAGATATCATTAAAAACACATGCATTATTTTTTGGAGCAATATACAAGCTCTTATAATAAAAAGAAATTATGCGTAAAATTACTTTTCTGAAAGCAAAGGATTAAAACTGAAATAGAATAAAAGAATCGATCCCAAAAAACTCTATCATGACTTATGTTATGATATTTATATTTAAAAGTTTGATTCTTTAATTTTATTAATATTTTTATTTTGCTACATGTTTCACTCTTTACTCCAAGACTTCATTTCTGAAAATCTGAGTGTTTTCAAAAATTCAAATTCAAAAGTCATCACTATCAGATCTCTTTTTAAAGAAAAAGCACTGAAATGAAACGGAATCTACACTCACATTTCCTTCGTATTTTGCATTTTTATTGACTTAAGGGGATGCAACATGTGTGGAACTTGTTCCTCTTCCTGCACGTCATTTCAACCCTTAATAAATAATGTATTCGGGCATTCTTCCGACATCCTGATTGTATAAAAAGCTACCGGTACGCATGAGAACTTTTTAATGTTTCCCACAAAAAAAAGCTGCTGAACAATGGGAACAATGCTGACGGGTGTTTGGTCCACAACACCACTATTTGCAGAAAGGCATAAATAAACTCATAAGATATTTCATATTCGCCATCTTGCATCATTAGGTGCTTTTGGCGGTTTCTAATTTCAGTTTATTGCTTACTAGCCGCCTTTAACGATCAGCTGGTTGCTTGGGTTTATTGGTTGTGGAAAATTTCGGATGAATTTTTTCATACATCTTAATCTTAATTCACAATCATTTAATTCAACAAATTTTGGGAGCCTTAAATAGTTTTGTTATGTATATGGTTATCTAACCTAGAATTTGAAGTATAATTTTAAATGATTAAATTTCAACTAATCTAGCAACATGCTTACTGAACCAAAACACAGTCATAAAAATTATGAAGCTAGAAATGAAAAACCTTTTCAACATGAAAGTTTTGAATGTAGTTCAGAATAAATTTTAGGATACATATATAGCCTATATATTAGAGAATATTCATTGAAAATATCCCCAATTGAGTAAAAGAATTCAATGTAATACATTAAGAAATCAAAACATCAAATTAAAATAGTGAAAATATATTTTTGCTCATCCATTTATGAATCCAAAAAACAACAACAACAACAAAAAAAAACCTGAGTTTAAAAATGTGAGAAATAGAGTTTTTAAAATCATTACTTAGTTTTGAAATCAAACATCAGCCTTAATCATCATGGTATTCAAAAAAAAATTCTTATAAGCATTCTAATAAAAATAAAATGTTCATATAAAAACATAAAGGAAAAATTAAGATAAGATGAAAGTTTTGAATGTAGCTCAGAATATACTTTAGGATACATATAGTTTATATATTAGAGAATACTCACCAAAAATATCCCCAATTCAATTTTTAAAAATTCAATGTAGTACAATAAGAAAGCAAAATATCAAATTAAAAGAGTGAAAAAATATTTTTACTCATCCAATTATCAATTAAAAAAAAACTCTGTTTTTAAAAATATGAGAAATTGAAATTTTTTTCATCATTACTTAGTTTTGAAATCAAACGGCATCCTTAAAAGTATTCAAAAACTTTCTTATCAGCATTCTAATAAAAATAAATAGAATGTTCATATAAAAAATTAAAGGAAAAATTTAGTTAAAATATTATTATTTAATGAAATAATTTTAGTTCTTTACAACAATATAAATAATATCGTAAAATAAATCCCAAATTTTTTTTGTTAAATAAAATTTGACAATAAATTCATGTAAATTAAATTGATATCATTAAAATAATAATTTTTTGAATTTTTAAGGTATTGTCAAATTATTTTTTCAGTAATATTTCTGCAATTGATGACTAAAAATGGGGATTTTGGTTGAATTTCTAATAAAATAAAATAAATATGTTGCTTTCAGGTATAAATTTCCACCTTCCAAAATTTATCAGGACAAATTTAAAATCCTTAGTTTTAATGATCTGCCCTGTAGTTTACACTCAAACACACACACACACATGCACAGAGATATATATATTTATACACCTTGTTTTTTATTATTAAAAGAAATAAATTATTGCCATTAAAATTAAGATTGAACTGGCGAAACTTAATCGATGTAAGTTTAAGTTTGAATGCTTATTTCTCTAAAACGAATTAAAATTGCCCAATTAGATAGAATTTTTCATTCCTTTTTATGCTTTCAACATTTTTATTTTTTACTAGCCGCCTTTGGCGACCTGTCGGTTCGCCAGTATTAATGCTCGCTAATATTTTATGTAGCTGTGTCTCGTAACAGGTTTTTCACCAAAATATTTTTAAACCAAACACATTTTGATAATCATATAATTCATTTATAGTATTAATTTCTTCAGATGATCTGTTCACTGTACTACTCATCTTGCTCTTTCTATCCGAACAATAATTGTCCCGGAATTGATATTTTACTTAAATGGTTAAGGGAAGGGTCTAAAATTCTGTTTTTATAGAATAATGATATTCAAATTTTCATAAAAGTAAACACAATAAACAAATAAAGACACAATAGGTTTTAGGTTTAGGTTTTCAAGAGATGCGAAAGTTTAAAAACAGCTTGGAAAATGCCGCGCACAGAGGAAATAATGGTGACACACACACACCCTTCTTTTCTTTTCTTTTATTTTCTTTCTATCCTTTTTTTTCTTCACTACTTTTCTTTATACAAACTCTTTTTCCCTGTGTTATTCTTTTTTTTCTTCCTTGCCCAGATTTTATTTGGAGCAGGCATAGATTAAATATCCATACAGACCAATAATAAAAGCAACTATTTTCTTTCTTTAAACATCCTTTTATCTATGAATGAAAACCAACTGACTTTGCGTATTTCTTTCTAAACAAATCATAATTTATTACTTCCTGCTATCTTACTGAGTTGGTGTGGGGGAAGGAAATGAAGATTTTTGGCGGGAAAGTAAGAGAAGTGTCGTTTTAACTATTTTCCAGGCAGTTTTTTCATTTTTTCTCTCCATAAGAACCATCCTCATGTTTTAACGAAAATATTAAAAAAAAATTAGTCGAATCGACCGGGCCGTTCTCAAGTTTTGCGCTTAGCAACGCATTTCGAGTTGCATTTTTATTAATATAGATTCTTCTTTTAAATATTTTCATTTTTTTAATCATTAAACATTTTTTATCCATTATTACAGAAATAAAAGAAAGTATATATGGAAAACTAGACAGAGAAGACGAATTCCTTTTTGTCTATGTAGATGCAAATCAGTAGTTTACAATTCTTAAGCGAAAGCACTTGAATATTGTAATAATTAGGGCGATATAGAAACATACGAATTTAATAGGAAAATATGATGCTCTTTTCAACTAAATTTTTAACGAAGGAGAGTTTTTAAATTTATTAATAAATGTACCTTTAAATATGTGTTCATTAATTTTAAATTTATAAATTACTTTTAAATAAAAATTAAACATAAATTTAAATATTATTTTAAAATATAAGAGAATATGTTTTTGCAAACAAATTATGACTAGGATGTTATTAATATTTTTTTATCATTCTTGTATAATTGATTTTTTATACCCTGCTTGTGTAAAGAAATGGTGACAAATCTCTAGAAAAAAAAATGAACATAATGGATGTGAGATTTAAAAAAAAATTTCGTAAAGATAGAGCATTTTGAAAAAAGAGTTGAACTTTTTTAAAAAAAATAATTGCAGTAATAACAAAGCTTTGCGATTCCAAAGTTTGAATCGCTGATGGATGGTTATTAATTATGATTCAATGCAACACATAACACGTCGTAGAAGTAGCAGCGTTATCGCCTATTCTATTTGTTTAATCGTGACTGCTGTTCTGATTAATTTCATTGCGGCAGCTGATTCTAGCTTCTCAAAACATTTGTAGAACATAAAATGTATTAAGTGGACACGATGTTCGCTACTAACGACATTAATTTTTTATGTATATGTCGGCATTATTTCTTATACTCTTGATTCTACTCTCTTACTTCACTGCATTAAAAAAATCATAGTTATAACTTTAGATCATTCTGATTTTATTGATGTCTCATGAGCATTATAATTTTTGTTACGAAAATAAACTGTGTTCTTAGTCCTGATTGTATCTTGTATACTTAATAAGTAGGACGCGAAAGAAATTATTTTTATTGTTTTGTAAAAAATTTCTGAACTGAAATAATTTAATTTTTTTGTCGAATGACAGTTATTGGTAAATAAATGTTTGTATTTCTATTATGTTTTGTTCACATATAATACTGAAATTTAAATTTAAAGAATAACCAGTCATAAAACAGAAACTTTTTCTAATAATAACTTATTTTTAACCAATAATTAATATTAATTTGTCTTTATTGAAATATTAACACTATATTTGCGATCGTGATATGTTGGCAAGCATTCTGCCAAAAAAAAGTGTAAATGAAAAAAAAATGAATAAAAATAAAAAATTTATATCCAGTCTAATGGATGATTACCAAACGTTTTTCATAATATACAGACAGTATTAGAAAATAAAATAAATATTTTAGGAACACAAGATTAAAATGCTGAAGAAATTCTTAATGATGAAATTATAATCATATTCCAGACCAATGGCACCAAACATTTTACTCTAAACAATCAAATTTCTGAATCAATATTCTGGCATTGGGAAATTATTATTCTGTGGAAGAATTAATAGTAGAAATATAAAGAACAAAAGAATACGAAAATGTGGGTCTTCATTATCCAGAATTTAAATAAAAAGAAATTGTTCTTATTACCACCAAAATACGAATTTGAAATAATCATTGAAAAACAATTTTACATTCTACAATTTCTGATTTCAAAAGTTTTCTTGGGAAGAATTTTGTCACAAGAGCTTAATGAGGCATTAACAATACACATATAATTGGATGCAAATTTCCATTCAGATATTTAATTTCATGAATTTCAGACGTAAAAATTTCATTAGCTTAATGTGGCATTAACAGTAAACATAATTTTGTGCAAATTTCCATTCAGATACTTAATAAAATTTCATTAATTCCGGGCATAAACATTTTATAGCCAGTTGAATGTATGAAAACCAAACGTTTTTCATAATATACAGACAGCATTAGAAAGTAAAGTAAATATTTTAGGAACAATAGATTAAAATTCTGAAGAAATTCCTAATGATGAAATTATAATTACATTCCAGACCAATGGAATCAAACTATCTACTGAATACAATCAAATTTCTGAATCAATATTATGGCATTGAGAAATTATTATTCTGTTTAAGAATTAATAGTAAAAATATCAGGAACAAAAGAATGCGAAGATTTTGATCTTTATTATCCAGAATTTAAGAAAATTGTTCTTATTACTACCAAAATACGAATCTGAAATAATAATTGAAAAATAATTTTATATTATACAATTTCTGATTTCAAAATTTTTCCTGAGTGTCATTTCGTCACAAAAGCTTAATGTGGCGTAAACAGTAAACATATAATTGGGTGCAAATTTCCATTCAGATACTTAATTAAATTTGAAAATTTTCAGTTATACATTTTTCAAACTTCACATATTTCTTGACTGATACATAATTTTAAATTGTTATTAATGCAAGGCTCTTTCTTATTAAATAATACAAAACGAATTTAGTTCGTTTAATTTAGCTGTTCGTTTTTATTCGTCAAAATTCTAAAGTTACATCATTCGAATTTTTTCAGTCATTATTTTGCAAAATAGTTTCAAGTATGCTCTGGAGTTGTTTCATCTGCATAATTGTATCTAACTATGATAAAAATTAATATAGATAATATGACATGAAAAAAATGATACGCTGTTTTTTCATGTCATATTATCTATATTAATAAGCTTTTATGACTTAAAATAAAAATTAAATTTTGTTAACTCTAAGATAATGCACGATAGAATATTCGATGTTCTACATGCAGTACAGTATTATAAAGTTATTGTATGGGAAATTTCCTTTTATTAGCGTTGATTATTAGTTGATTTGTTCAACTAGATAAAAATCTAAAATAAATATATATTTCACCCATCTGTCATCCTTCCCCTGAGGATAAAGATGTTCAGCAAAACATTTGTCATGTTTGCAGTTTTAAGTTCTTAACTGTTTCAAGCTAGCGAAGATTTTTTTCTAATGCAAAGATTGAAAAGCAATTACTTTTTTTATTGGGATTTCAGCCATTTCTGTACAACTTTTATGAAGCAAATTCATAACGAACTGTTACATTTGTGAATATTTCCATAATCACTGAGAAAGGTATGGCAACACTTAAATTCGTTCTTTTTATTGTTTGTTTAGATTGCTTTCGAACGAACATCCATTTTTTTCATCTGGCGTGAGTGGATGAGTAATAAAAACCAGACGGAGAAGGTGGGAGGGGGAAAGAGGGGTTCTTAATAAACAGCGAAAAGTTTCAGTTCGTAAACCTATTAGTCAGACGATAATACTGAGGCATTTTTGTGCGTGTATTGGATACTAATTCGGACTCTAAAATTTGGTAATTATGATTTTAATCTGTTTTAAATTAGTGCTTATGATCTTGTTTAGTAAATGTATCTTTGTCATTCTTCACGTGCTTTTTATGTTCAGTAATGATTTCATTTCCAATTGCTGTTAGAGCTTTTCATATCAGTCATAAAATGCCGTTAAGTATTAGAATAAATTAGAAGATTAAAATTCTCTTTAATTCTGCATATTGTATTAGTAAAATTTTTAGTTATAAGTTGGCAAGAGATTTTCTTTCAAATTTTAAACTCCTAAATTTCTGTCTAAATAGCAAATAGATGTATTAACACTTTAATATACAACACAATTTAAAGTCTAGTATTCGATAAATGTCGTAATTGTGTTAAAAACACCTATATTAAAATACACGCAAAATTACATATAATTCTGAAAACGATTTTATCATTATTTTTTTTCTCGTTTATTAATCTTTGAAGAATTATTTCCAGAAATCAGTTTAACATATAAAATAAATATTACTTTAAAAATTTCTTCCATTCTATAGGACAATTATTTTATCAAATCGAAAACTTTTTAGTTGATGACATTTAAATTTAAAATTCCTTCAACTGGTATAATCCTATTGATAATCGTTAGGGAGATCGGAAATAATTATCTACTTGTTTGACAAAACAAAACAGAATCCGTAGAATGCTTTCGATAATTAGCTACTGAAATAAAATGTAACTTTTTATTATTTTTTTCAATGAAATACTGTTTATTTGTTTTATATAAACACGAAACGAAACAGTTTTGATGATACGCGCCTAAAATCAATGAAAAAAGTTTAATATGCTAAATCGCGCGAAAAAAGAGAGAAGGATAACATAAGACGTGTGGAAAGCCATAATGTCATGAACCATAAAAAATTATTGATGTTGAACAGATGTGCTAAAATTTCCGGTACTGATATAATAAACATAAATCATCTGATATTTGGATAGTTGTTTATAGTAAGTAATACTAAGAGCTATTTTATGGCTTTAAAAATAATCTTGATTCCCTGATGTCAGCAAAAACTCAAGCTAGTAGGAAACTATAGGCGACAGTATCAAATATGAAAGATATATAAAGGTTTTTTTTTGTATTTAACTGTAAGATCTACAAGTAATTAAATCTTTTTCATTCAATCAACACAATTTTTAGTTTCAATAATGGTTTTCTAAGAAACTTGTTTATGTTATCATTGTGTATAATGGAAACTGTCCAACCATGTTGAAACTTGTTGAAGGCCAGTAATCGCGTTCATTGCTGTCTGTAGTAGAGCTATGCGGATTTTCGATTAATCAAAAAATAAATAATTAAAATGAAATCTGCTATGCATATTTCTATGTATCATGTAAGAACATAGTTTCTAGAACGGCCAAGCACCACGTGCTCGTGCAAGTCAAATTGTATTTTTATTCATTTTGATGGTTTTATTGAATGGGTCACTCGAGTATTGCAAACGATCCAAAAAACTTAATCTCGCATTGATTGTTTTTAAAAAATATCGCATTTCCTATTTATTTCATTTCATATAATCATGTGCTCAAAATAATATTCTTCTACGTTTTATTTGCTGTAGTCATTAACTAATTTTTTAATCAGAATTTTTGTTAATGCAATGGCAACCCGTTATTTAAAGCTGATTTTTTGAGATGTTCCTGCAGGTCATAAAATTTTTATTTTTCGTCTACGGAGTTTAGTTGACGCCAAAAATCTCATCTCACAAACATATTCTGTCATGATAATAAATAAATTAATTAAAATCGATATTTTTGAAAAATTGGGTTTTCGATACCAGTTTTTGAAAAATATCCATCTATCGAAAGCATGAGCTTGAATTATGTTCCTGCTAAATCGAGATACAGTAGATCGATATTCACTGTTAATTTCATTTTTGATTTCGTTTTGGTTATAGTTTATTTTTGTTGGTCTTATTCTAAGTGACCTTTATACAGAATTTTTTAATACTTCTATAAATGTTGTAATATTCTAATATGTAAAAGTACTTGTTTTTAAACTTGTCATTCTTGAATTAACTTTTCTGTGCTTTAACTGAATGATACCATTATTGAAAAATAATAGTAGTTTTCAGATAGTTTAAACGCTGATTATTCATCTTCAGAAATAAATGCAAAAAGGATTAATTCAAAATGTATTCGCGATTTTATTCGTAGCTCGTATTTTAACTCTTGAGCATATTCGCCTAAAAAAAGAAGAAATTCCATTACACTTCTGCTTTCGCCTAACGGCTCACAAAAAAATGTGATTTAATACATCGATATTCACAATTATCGTTTTCAGTTTCATTACCGGTTATTTTTCGTTTTTCTTGTGCTTCCTCCTTATTGACCTTCATACAGAATTTTTGTTAATATTTCTCCAAATACTGTCATATTCTAATGCATAAAAGTATTTGTTTTAAACGCAGTGTTATAATTTGCAACATGCAGACATTTCTTTGGCATTGACACACTTTTTTAAAGGGGTTTTAACAAAATTATCTTCTAACTTTTTTTAATCGAAGGAAAGTATAGAAATTGTACGTCCTTTTAATTGGAGTCGTTCTTATCACTCAATATGTTGAGAGATGCATTATAATTTATAATTGCTTTAAATTAATAATGTTGCCACCATATAATGAAAAATATGGATATGTGTTGGTTAATATATCGCGATGATGAATTTTTGTCATCGGCCAGTCCTCAAAGACAGTACTGCGAAAGGGCAAATGGATTCGCAAATTTTTGAGAAGTGGGCGAAAGTCAAATTGATCCATAACTTGACCTTTAATTAATATGGTAGATTTTAATTGATTACACTCCATCAAGATACTGTACAGGTTACATAAGTTCCATATTATAATAGCCGCAAAAGAGAAATTTGATTGGCTGGCAGTAAATTTTAACATTCATTCACCTGATTCCTTAACAAGTAATAAAAAACATTTATTAAGTCAATCTCTACGTAGGTAAACAGAAAAAAACATTATTTTGGTACTTTATATTAAAGAATTACAATTAATGTAAATAATTTATCAAAAAATGATTGATTTTAGCAAGAATTGAACTCGCATTTTTCACCATCACGTAAAAAATATTGAAATACAAGCATGTTGATTTCTGTTTTCGTTACAAATTGCTAAACACTCTATTCAAAAAATTAAAAAAATTAATTAAATAAAATTAATGAATTAATTAATTTAATTTAATTAATTACTGTTTTAACATCCAGTGTCATTCAATACAAGTTTAAGAAAATGTACTTGAACTCGATTGAATGAATAAAAAGTATTTTATGAATGATTGAAAATTTGAACAAGACATATAAGGAGAGTGTGAATTAATAGTAGGAATTGAAAAAAAAAATATATTTTTTTTAATTTTCCTATTTTAAGTTCCAAAATGAACACTTGTGAATTTGATATTATATGACAAGAACACGGTTCTCTATAACTTCGCCTCCCGCCATACCATTGCGACATCAGTGCAATAGAATATATTTGGACAGTTATAAAAAGACGAATTGGGGATATCAACCCCACTGCCGACATAGAAATGAATAAAATACTCTGAAATTGGTAGAAGCCATACAAAACCGTCTGTATAGAGATAGCGGCCTCATTTTAAACGCGTTGAAAAATTTGAAATGTAATAGTGGGAAAACGACGCCATTATTGAAGAAACGTACGAAATCCTTCAAATTTCTTTGAAGAATAAAGAAGAGAAGCTATAGCGAGTGTGATAGTGAAGCCATCCTTTCAGCAGAAAATGTGGGAAGAAAATATTTAAATGCAACTTTTTTTTCGTTTTTTCGCAAAAGTTTTTCGTTTAATATATTTAAAATAAATAATATTCCTTTATAGAAAAATCCTAAGTAATATTATTTTTTAGAAAATCAACATATATAAAGTATGTTTTAAAATTAAATTTATATTTTTTAGAAGTTTCATATTTACAGCAATTTTTAAAAAATTAAAACAAAATTATTTCATTCAGAATAAACTCTTGACTATTTATTGGTAATCTTAAAATATTGCTAAAAAATTCAATAATATATAAAATAAGAAGCATTTTAATATAATCATTGTTTTTTTAAAAAAGTAATTACCAACTATTTTGAACACATATTTTTCTTTAATTCTTTATAATTTGCTATTTATGTCCCTTGCACGAAATAAAAACTGCTCGGAATTATTTTACTATTTTTTATTTCCTTTTCCCGTCAATATTATTCATTATCTGGATTGCTTAAGTCTCATAAATTCTCTAGTAATCTAAGCTTTCTTTATTATTAAATTCGCCTTTTTTGACTCTTAGCCATTTCTCCAGTATTAATTTCCGCTTTCATAAGTTAATATTTTATATAACTTAGTTAATATTAGAAACTTGGTCATATTTTAGTTGTAACTTAGTATTTAATGTAACATAGTCTAATATATATATATATTACTATTATAAATGTGAAAGTTTGGATGGATGGATGATGGGGTTCAATCACGCCAGAACGGCTGAAGGAAATTTAATGAAATTTAGCACATAGATTGATTATAGTCTACAGAAGAATATAGGTTAATTTTTATTCCGGCTAATTGAGTGGTTAATTTTTTATTAATTAAAAACTAACTTTTCCGCCCAAAAATAAAAACATCTGAAAACATCTGCCTGAGCTTTTTGAATCGTTTGTTTTTATTTTTCTAATTCCAGTGTTCTTTTAATATTATCTTACTATTCTAAAGAAATGTTTATTACATTTTTTTCTTATGCTGTTCTTGTGTTAATATAATTCGTTATTTCCTATTCATTTCTCTTGATTTTTTTCTTGCTGTTCTTATTTCTTTTGCCCATTTTCATCATTTTCAATTAAATTTGTAGTGCATTCCATATTACTGTATTTATTAATAATTTTTTTTTCCATTTTCCGTGAATTTGCTGCAACGGACATCGAAACCTTGTGATTGGAAATGCCATTTCGCTAAAATTTGGTGGCAAACTATTTTTTGGCGGAAATGACTATATATTAAAACTGTTCCACTGTGTGTTTTTGTAATTAAATTGTATGTGTGTTAGCTATATATTTTTTATATAAGCTTAAAGTGGTATGTTTCCGTTAGCAAATAATTTAGAATTCCGCCAAATTTTCTCAAATTTCTTTGGCGATTGTTCGTTTGCGCCCGACAAACGGAAAAGTACCCTTATGGTTTTAATAACATAACATTTACCCCCCACGCTAATGATGTTAGACGTAACGGTTATTTCAAACGATTCCGTTTATTTTCGTAGTGTATGATAAATTAAAAATTAAACATTATTAATTAATAGAACTTTTGATTCCTTCAGAAGTGCTTCTGAATGAAAATAAAACAGATGAATTGAAACTTAAATTTTCTAATCTGCATTGCGTTATCCCAACTGGTGCTTAAAATATACGTCTGTGCGTTGCTCCAATTGACGTTGAAAATTTGTGCATGCATACGGTTTCGATAACATTTAAGACTGTCAGTTCTCACATCACATTAAAATTTCCACGCGCACGAAGTCGCGGGTAAGAGTTAGTGTATATATATATATGAGTTTAAATTTTTTAAACTTTCAATGGATGACAATTGACGTTTATACAGTTATTTCAAATATTGACTCATTAATTTTTATTTATTAATTAAAAACTAATTTTCTCACCAAACTAATTTTCTCTAATTTCAATTCCCAACCTCCTTATGAGTAAGACTTAACATGTTTTCGACAGATTATTTAAAACGATTCTATTTTCATAATGTTTGATGCCTTCAAAATTAAACATTGTTGACTAAACGATTCTTCGGATTCATTTTGAAATACTTTCGAATTAAAATAAATCATTATAAGGGAAATTAAAAGTATCTATTATATATTGCGGTACCCCAACTGGCATAGAAAATTCACGCATTTGCATTTCTCCAATTGGCGTCAATTAAGTGTGTTCCGATTTATTTTTAAACGGATACGGACTGATTTTGCTTTGACTAGGTATAAATTTTGAAAAATTATTTTTATTAATTGTAATTATTTAATAAAAGTAGTTAAAATAAAAAATTCTTTCTTAATCTTAGCAGGAATTTACCTAATTTTTTTATCTTACTTGTTAAGCTTCTAATTTTAATAGTTATATAACTCACTTATGCTGTTATGTAGACCTGAAGTCTTTTTGTTCATTGTACTGCTGATCTCTAATTTCTTATCGCCATCCGTAAAATTCAATTTTAAATTAAAGTATGAATTATGGAACAGCAATTAATATAAAGACGGTTTTTTACTGAATGCAAGCATGTCTTTAAAATAACATATGAAAGCAAAGTTGTATGGCATTGAAGGCTTAAGTGCATTACAGAGTAAATTTCATAATTTATAAAATCTCGAAAGAATTAATCAGCAAAAATTTCACAAATTCATCACTTTTAGTTTTGATTTTAAAAGGATATAAATACCATCAATTATATATATATATATATATATATATATATATATATATATATATATAT
>JAOUZG010002851.1:13196044-13252150 GCA_026289955.1 Argiope argentata
TATATATATATATATAATCTCTTGTTTTTCTACCCTATATCATCAAATTTCAAAGAATATATTCATTGTTGATAAGAAAATAAATATTGATCTTTCTTTTATTCCTACAGCTATTTTAAATTGCAAAAGATATTTGCAAAATTATTTCTTCTGCGGTTGCAACTCGATGGGTTCCTGCTAGCTTTTCATAGGAAATGGTTAAATATATTTGAAAAATGTATATAACGGTAAAATCCTAAAATTTGAACTGTGATACCAAACGGTCTCTTTAAAATATTTTTATTATAGCCACAAAACACATTTATACACATTTGCATTTTTTAAAATTTTTATTATCCACAAGATTTGTTTTAAATTTTTTTTTTTACGAATGTGTGCATCTTCTTTGCGTTATTGCTGAATTTCCCTCAGTTTGAAACTTCCATCATATGCGGTGTTATTCTTGGCAGGCATTTGCAGTTGACGCAACGCAGTGGGAAACGGAAGCACTTTTAGAACAGTTTTTAGAGAATAATTCGCCAAATATGAGAATTCAAGCAATTTCATTTGCGACATATATGTATATTCATATTGCATAAATATGAAAAGTGAATGTAATTTAGTGAAACCTAATTTTGTTTCTTCTTACTATCCATGTAGTTGCAATTTGGCGAGCGTTTTGCGACACGGCCTAATTCTGCATGATAAAAATATATATCTGTAACATTTAACTTAAGTTTGAAGGATTATATTCGAAAATTTTAGCATCATCGTTTTGATATTTCATTTTTAAAAATTTATTAAGATGAGTCTGTTTATATTTTATTAAACTTATTGATAATCTTAGATTAGTTTGTTACGAAAAGAAATTAAATGCATCTCCAAACAGGAACGCATTAAATCAACCAATTGCATACTGAAAAATTTAGACTTTTTTTTAATTTTCACATTTTGAATCATCCTCTCCAGCGTGAGGCAACAACTTTCATTGCTTTGATGAGATTGATTGTAATTTGTTGAATGTGATTGGTAATTTGTTGAATGTGATTTTAACTGATTTGATGTGAATGTTAAACGGGATTTTAACTGATGAAAAATTGTTATACCTAGAAATCAGAAATCTCGGAAATTTTCTCCCTAAAAGTTTCTTTTCTTACAAATTTATCATTTCAGAAAACGCCTTATATGACACTAGCGTGAAGTAATTAGGAAATGTTAACTTTTGGCGTATTAGCATTTTCACTGAAACTCATGTTATTCTTGGCGACTGTTTTGGCGATTAATATTTGGCATTCGTTAACTTTACCGACTCCAAGAAAAGAGAAATATCGATTCTTCCAGCTGTTGAGATTTTTTCTATAAATAAATTAATTAAAAAAGTAAAGGTATTCTTCAGGTATGTGTAAGAAAGTTCGACCTAACCAAACTTGAGTAAGAGACACACTGAAACCTATAATTGGAAGTACCTAAAAGACGAGATATCTCGTCGGTAGCATTAAAAGTGTTAATAATATCCAGAAATCGAATGTGTATTAGATACATTTTTTTCAACCAATTGAAACAACAATTTGACACAAAACTCAAAATCCCAATTTGCTATATTTAAGTTTATTGCATTTTTGAATCATCACGTTAAGATGTTTCTGAAAGTACAGTCGGACAGACAATCAACCAGCTGTTGGATCTAGCTCAAAATTTGGCGAGTGTCTACGTTATAGATGTTACATCTGTGTGCTGGATTTTATTTATCTAGCTTTTTTTTGTCTTGTATTTACCGTTTTAACCTATATTCGGACGGCTAACTTTCCTCAGCACAGATTTTGCTCAAATTTTGATAGAAATCTACAAATTTTGCGAAAGAATCGTATACCGAATTTCATTTTTCCAACTCAGCACGTTTTTGAGTTATCTTTGTCTCAAAACAGACGGACATTTTCCAAAAATTTGTTCTTCGAACGCGGGGCTCGAAAAATCTCCAGTTCGAATTCTTTGACGATCACAATATTTTCTCTGTTCTACGTTTACGAGAAAGTTTCTTTTTAAAAATGATATTTATTGCTTGCAATTGTTTGTACTTTTTGTTTGTACAATTGAGAATGCCATATTTTATCTCTTTATGAAATAGTTGTTGAATTGCCTTATGTAATAATTATGAAATAGTAGTTAAATTGCCTTGAACAGAAACTGGAAATACTCATACTGTGAGCTTTTGGGTTGAATTACCTTACGAAAATGGATTACCTAATCTTCACAAAAGTAGTTGGATCTGTTTTACTTCCTTTCATGGCTAATATAATAAACGATGAATATCTTAGAGGATGTTTGAACTTATATCATGCATACTGTAAAATATTATTTATTTCCTTGAAGCAACTATGCATGCGAAGTTATGGGTTCAGAAAATTCTTCGAAGCTCTTTTGTGCAACATTTTATTGAAAATTAATTAAAATTTCCTATTTTACATTAACTTTTCCTGTTTTCTATACTTCTGTATAGTTTGTTAATATTAATATAGCTTTAATGGGCAGTTTTCTTTGCCGAATGAAATTCTTTAAAATATGAGCAACACAAAGTCATTTAACTATTTTCTGATTTGTGAATTACTTATTGATTAAAGTCATTAATCACAATAAAGTTTTTTTTCCGTTTTTGTTATATAATCTGGATTATTATCGATATTAAAAGAGAAAAAGAAGAAAATTTCAAATTTCTCTCGGAAATAGAGTTACATGTGAACAGTGTTTTTTTTAGTTATTATTATCGTAATTAATTTTAGCTATTAACTAGTTTTAACCGGTTTGAAACAATCACGTGACTATTTAATATCAGATTACGCTTGCGTCGACAATTAGAAAAACGATGTTCTTTTTTTTTTTTTTAAGTTAGGTTTTAGAATAATATGTACTTGTTGCTCGTTTTCTTAAATTCAATTTTGAAACAGGTTTGTTTGTAAAAATCATTTTGACGAATTTCGATAAAATATTAAGTTAAAATTTTTTGCACTGAGCCAAACAGTCACCAAAGACGGCTGTGAAGTCTTGGTATGTCATGATATGATGCTCTATAATATTTACAGAAGGAAAATTTGTGTTTAAAAGCGATTTTTAATTAAACTTTTAATTTAAAAATTAACCGGAATTTTAATTAATTTTAAAAGTAAGGTTTTTTTAAAGATGACCTCCGAAAAAATTACTGTACGAATGGATTAATAACATCATTTTAGCATTTAAAAATTGTCTTCTTTTTTTAAAAATTTTACAAGTTTATTTGTTCTACAATTTCCACCCTGAATTTTGTTAAATTGTAAATTTTTTTCAGTTCTTACTATTATTTATGTAAGTTCAAGCTGAAGTACGAATACATTTTCTTAAACTTGTTGTGGATGACACTTAAATGTTAATACATTTTTTTCAAATATTAAATGATTCATTAAATTTAATTAATTTTTAACAGTTGAAATAGAGGTTTAGCCGTTTTTTATGAGAATTGAAATCAACAGGCAGTAGCTCAATCGGTAAAATGCGAGGATTGCAGTATTTTTCACGCGAAGGTGACAAATGCGAGTTCAACTCTTGAGAAACTCATTAAATATTTCGATAAATTATTTAATAAAAAGTAACTAAAGTAAAAAAAAATTCTCTGTTGACCTAAGTAGGAATTAATTTTCATTAAAAAAATATTACTTGTTAGTATTTTTATCAACAGTAAATTTTACTGTTGCCATGAAATTGATATTGTTTTTGTTTGTTTCCTCGAATATTTAATTTCTTGATTTTCTGTCATCGCTTGAAATGAGGAAAAGAAGATCTTGTCATCTACTCAGCTAGCATGAGGAATTAGGAAAAGTAAAAGCGTAACTGCGAAAGCATACCATTCTAAATAGATTACTTTGGCAGTTACCTTTTTAATGGACTTAGTGATTTCATAGAAGTCGATTTCAGTAATAGGGAAGTTTCTGAATACAGATAAAAGAGCACATGCAAATCTATTAAATTAGCCGAACTTAAATATCTGTTATTGTCGAAGTTGTGTTAAAAACTTAAAACTGATGTGTTGAAAGAATTTCAGTATGAACAATACATTTTGCATAAGAGATTTAACTGATATTAAACGTAATCATTATTCCCGATTAATCAGCCTAAAACGGCTTAAATTTTTCCACATGGCACTTATCATGGACAAGGTCGTTGAGATAGTCGGCGATTTAAGCCTAATCAGCGTCTTTTGTTTTGTAGTAGCGCCAACTAGGCCCAAGAGTGCAACTTTTGCTACTCACTCATCACATTCGCTTGCACAGGCCCTTTTTAGAGAGGAGGCATATCAACACAGCTTACAGATAGAACACAGAAGAACGACCATGCCCGAACCCGGTACGCCCAGGTCACGGGGAAGACGTGGTACCCCTATGCCAGAACGCCAGTAGGCAGTAAATTACTTAGTTTAAAAATTATAAAATTAATTACGTAAAATAAAAGAAATTTTTTACATTTAACACTATTGTTAAAAAATTTAGTACTGCAAATTCAATATGACAAAAATTAAGTGCGATATAAATCATATTTACAAAAAAAAAAAATGAACAACTTTATAGGTACTGTCTGTCCATTAGGAGATCTCTGGCCGACAGTCGTCTAAGTTTACGGCGGTCGTTATAGAAACAGGTTACTGCAGGAAGAGTCCATTTCGCAGAGGTAGAAATTCATTCAAGTTTCTTACGTTGGCACGTTTAGCGCCTAACTGGCGGTATTGATATATTGCTTTTAATTTTCGAAAGCAAATTCGAAAAATAATTCACTAGGCTGAAAATCATTTGCGTACTTGGAATTTTGAAAAAATATATTATTCCTGTTAGAATAATACAGAAATTCCTATCTGATTAGTACAGAAAGAAAAGAGTAAATCAAATAGAAAAACTGAATAATTATTTATGTCTAACGACTGCACAAGAAGAAGAAAAAACAAGTAGAATCCAGCATGACAAAAAATTAATTTTCATTTTATTTGTTTTAAATTTATGTAACTTCTTAAGATCAAATTATCCGCAGCATACAGGAAGTAATCTGTCTAATTCAACATAAAAATAATAACATAATAATCATAATTATTTCATAATTTTTATAAAAGGTTGCTTTTATTCTGTTACAAAGTAAAATATCCATTGTTAAATATGCTTAAAACCTCTCCAAAAAGTTTTTTTAATAAATAAATATATTGATTTATTTTTGATATATATGCTATTTTTTGAAACTCAAAATTAACAATTACATTTTATCAAATAAGATAAATAAAAGCTATAAGATAAATAAAATTTTCAAAGATTTTATTAATGAAACTTTAAAAAATAAGGATACTCAAAAGTATGTTAAGTTGAAACTTTTGATTATCGACATATTGAATAACAGAAAACAAGAGTACATTAATGAAAAATAGAAAATAACAAAAAGGAATCAAATAAATTTCGTAGCTTCAGGAAATAAACTAAATAAAATTCTATATATTCTATAACTTTTGATTAAACTAATTGAAATGAAACAAAAAAGCAATTTTAAAATTCACTTTTTATTTATAAAACACATTAATTATTATTAAAAGAGTGCAAAACTAGCAGAGATCGAGTGACAGTTGTGTACTTTCAATTTAAAGAATTCTAAATCACTGTCACGAGATTCCGTTTCTTCTGAATCGGAATCCGATTCAGTACTTCCAATCTGAAATACTAGTTCATCCACTAGTTCTTCTAAAGTCCCATATTTTTCCCAATACGAATTTTCAGCAAATTACAAGCAAAATTCTAAACATTATGCACAATTTTACGTGCTTGTGATTTTAAAGTCTCTCCATTCTTAAATCGAAAAGGCATTTTAAAGGATCTCAAAATTCAAGAGACTAAAATTATTAAATAATGAAATGCAGTTAATATTAACCAAAGAAAATATTAATAAAATATAAAAGAAGTAAGCTGAGCAAATATAAAGATACGAGCAACTGCGGTAAAAGCGAGAAGACGAATGAGCAATAGTTTTTTTATCGCTCACTTTTTCGCCAAGATAAAGAACAACTCGCCAGACTTCCGCCCGATTCCACCCATTCAAAATAGATCCTCCCTATCGACACCTGTTTCTATGACGCCCGCCGTAAACATAGACGACTGTCGGTCAGAGATCTCCTTATGGACAGACAGTATAATTTTTATGAAAAAATATTCTTAATAGTTCTTTTCTATGAAAATATTTTTTTAAATAAGCGTGTAGTATCTAAAAATTAACGTAATAAATATAATAAAAAGAAAATGACATCTACGATCGCAAATTCAAGTTATCATGTGGGAACATTATTATTTCTAAGTCATTTTTTATCTTATTTAAGTCATTAACCAGTTTGAGTCGGTTTGAAACAATCAAGATACTTCTCTTTCCATCCCTCTAATATGTATATACCAGCGGGTGACCGAGCTTCGCTCGGAGAAAACAGGTATCGAAGCTAACTCGAATATTTAAATTTTCAATTGTGATTTATCAAAACAATACATGCCATAAGAAAATTTGTGAAACCATTGGTGAAAAGATAACCGGTCAAAGTGCACCATTAATAAAAAGCAGTGGAATTAGAATCGTACTTTTTTGAAAGAAAATTTAGTAAAAATATCAAAGTTATCCTTATTTTTTTCTGATGAATGTTGAAATGTCGGAAATGTGGGGCGATTTTCGACTTGGCAACCCTTCCTCGTATTATAGTATAAGATAAAATTAAAACTTAAGCTCCAAGCATGCGTTACGAGTGAAAGGGAAAAAATTATCTTATTAATATGTTGCCATCAGATTGACAAAAACTCAGATTTAAAAAAATAAATTATTATTGCGCATTAAACATATAAAAATGCAATTTTCATCACGTGTCTGCATGAAATGAAAAAAAAAATATATGAATATTGATATAGATGGCAGCACGTTACCACTTGAAAATTTAAGTAGCCATTATGGCGAACTAATAAAGTTTGAAAATATCCTATCTGTAACTCCGAACTGCTCAACCGTAGCGCTTCAAAACCGGCGCCAATCGATTCCTCGTGGCCAAAACCCCCAAACCCCCAAGTTTACCGGAGTTTATTAATTCTGGGGCGATTTTCGACTTGACAACCATTCCTCGTATTATAGTATAAGATATATATATATATATATATATATATACTTAGTGAAAAAAAATTGAAATTTTCTTAGTATTTGAACCTGAAAGATTTCTTTAGGTAAGTAAAAGAAATAAAATGTTTACTTAAAGAAGAAAAATAATTACTTTTAATTAATGCAAAAAACTAAACATGAAAAAAAAAGCAAAAAAAAAATCTAAACAGGATTTAAATTAATAAGCTCAGCTTTTGATGTTTTGTAACCAGTTTGCTTGTTTTTATTTTTGAAACCAGTTTGCTTGTTTTTGTTTGGTAGAGTAATTTCTGAACAATAAAATAAAAGAAAGAAATAAAATTTCCGGGAAATGAAAATCGACCATTACAAATGCCGGTAAGCAAAAGATGGCGCGACAGATTTTGAGTTTGCCAATATTTTGGATATGTCCCCCAAAAATGTATCTTTACTCTTAGATTCTCCCTAAACCACGTGTTTCGTGTTGTGTACATTTGTTTCGACAAGAAACATACATGAATTATAGGTTTTTCGGGGTGAGCTATCTCCGATGTGAGCCCGTGATGAGCTATTTCCGAGCTTGACATGTTGTTTGTGGATTGGAACATTGCGAATAGACTGGCATTTACTGGAGATGTCTATGGGTGGATGCGTGGGATCGAGAGAAGCTGGATTCTTATTGGCTGCTTGTTTGGGAGTGAGGAATACTTTTAAAGCTGAGTACTGGGTGACTTATGGATTAACAGTTCGAGACATGACATTCCTAAAGATAGGCAGTTTATTGGTGGGCTCATTTTCTGTTTTCATTTCTTTTAAAACATTTATAATATGGGGGAAACTTAGAAGCAGTTTCTAATTTCATTGAATAGCTCGAAAATATTGGTGGGAGTATTGCTCATATTATTTATTTGGGTAGGGATAGAATTTGTTGGTTCAGCTTGCTAGGGTAGATTTTTTTTAGAGAACTAGCATAGGAAAAGTTGGGTTTTATGAATTTTAATTGAAAGTAACTATTTCTATTTGATTGAGGGTTATTAGGTTTGGGAAATTTTGGTAAACCTCTATAGGCTACGGTATGCTCTTCTGGGTCACAGTTTATACATTTAGGGTTTTCTATTTTTTTATGTTCTCAGTTACATTTTAGGCACGAAGGTTTCATGGAGCAATTTCATGATACATGGCCAAAAGGGTTACAATTATAACATTGGCAGATTGAATTCTTTCCTCAAAACTTTGACAAGAAACATAAGACTAGTTCCTTCTATTTATGTACCAGCTCTATGGTTATAACTCTTTCTTTCATGAGTAAGCGAGAAAGCTTTTGGGAGACCACTCCCACTGGTGCTTCTTATTCGCCCTTCTGGAAAAATACCAGAATATAATAATCGGTCCGATGCCGTTTAATGCTGAATTCTGTAGAATCTACGGAATTTATAAAGTTGCTCTTTATTCTGTAATTATTTATCTTTCTTCATTGCAGGTTGTTTTAAAACTGAAAAAAACCTGTTGCTGATATCTGCCTAAGTTGTGGAATCATGCCGTCACACGAGAACAATGCGAATCGTTCCTACTTTCCGAACAGAAAATCATTAGTGCATCTCAAATTTGGTCTCACGGTGTCCTTCCTGCTGTCCTTGGTGCTAGTGACTTCTAGAAACTCTGGATTTCCTTACAATAAAGACGCCCTCGTCGTCTCCTTGGTGTATTACATTGCAAGTATGATCTCCGCCGACAGAGATCTCATAATGTATATTTTACTCTTTTTGGAAATCAGACCAAGAAACTTTTCTCCAGTTTCAATTTATTTGACTATGTACGTTTTTGCTGTGTTTTTTCAATTTCTTATGTGGACTGATGTGAATATGAAGTTTGTTAAGAGCAAACCATTTTGATCCTAACAAAATGGTTTGTTGAGTAAGATTATATACGTTGATCGATTTTGAAGTTTTTTTTTTTGCAATTTTCTTATTTAATAAACGAAATAATACCAATTGAATGTCTTCTCTTTTTTCGATTCCTACTATTAGTTCTCATTCTTCCTATATATATATATATATATATATATATGAATCCTTAACATATCAAAGAAAAACAATTAGCGAAAAATATAAATTTACCTAAACAGTAATATCTAAAAGAACATTGTATCTAGAGAGCGCCAATGCTGCTACAACTAGAACACGAATGAAATGAACTAATTTAGCAAAAATTTGAAATCAAAAGGAGAAATAATAATAATACAATGAATCCGGCCTGAAGACTTTTCCCAAGGGTCACTCTCAGGCAGCGATTCGAATCAGGGATTTTTTCTGCGAGACTTTTTATTGAACTTCACTTGTTTCATGTTTTTATAGAAGGATTCATTCATTAAACTTCTTGTCTCTGTGACTGTACTGTATTTTAATTATACCAGAACATAAATATCAATATTATTTGATTGATTACAGTAAATCTGGTTTAATACGTGTGGCACCACCACCTGCCGATGAGTTTTAGATGAAATTGGTTCCAAAATTTCATGAATTATAAATTGAAAACTTAAAAAAATGAAGGAATAAAATCGGAATTTAATTTTTTAGTAAACTTGTGTATTCAAAACTGTCTTTATTCAGTTTATTTTGTGAATGATTTTCGAGCAGTCGAAAAATGTTTTCAGTATTTATTATGATGTTACGCTTTTCCTTAACATCATTTTCATTCCATGATATCATTTTCTGGTGTTTAATCGAAACTTTTTGTCCACACTAAAGCTATATGGTTTTTAAAAAATTCATGCTTAATAAAGAATGTCTGAAATGTAGCAATCCGCGCTAGTTTTTTGACATTCAGTCAAGAGACTGAGCCTACTTTCCTCCGAGAACAGTATAGACAATATAATGTTTGCCAACGGTAAACGAAAAATCGCCAATTATTGTAAAATTCCGCCAAATTTCTTGGCGATTTTTTGCTTGCGCCCGGCTAACGGAAAGTTCCAAATAAACTAATTCCACTAAGCCAAACGAGGGTACTAGACTGCGCCGCCACAAGGTAACCTCACGCAGCAGAAAAATGCAAACGTCTCATCGATACTGAAAATCGGAAGCCAACATAAAATCCAAAGCATATTAAGCGAATGTATCAAATGTCTCCAACCACCAAAGCATAACAACATAATCCGCATAATAGACACCCATTAGGTACGATCGTAGTTAAAAGCCCAGCTTGGCGTACTTTCCTAAAATCGCCAACCATATTGCGCCTATCTTTCGAAGGTTCCTCCGGCCAAAGTGAACAATGAATAGGATTGCCCATGGTCTAAGGAATGTAAATATATAGGAGTCATATTGGACAAAAAATCAACTTGGAAACCCCCATTTTATTTATATTACTAAAAAGTTTCGGGACCTAACTCTTAAAATTTTCCTCCAATCTCGAGACTCTAAAATGACTAGGCAGAACGAAATGCTCATTTACACCGTCTATTTGCGACCACTAATCACTTATGCTTGCCCAGAGTGGGGTTATGCTCCTAAAACTAATTTAAGACTGCTAGAATTCCTTCAGAGTAAATTAATTTGAAAATTCTGTAATATGCAATGCTATATGCACAATTCTGACATGTGTAGTGCATTAGATTACCCCCCCCCTCAAAAATTTTATTAAGAAACTAGCACGTAAATTCTTCAATAACATGAGTCAAATAACTAATGAAGCAGTCATAAATATCCCTAACTACTCTCCTGATCCTAAAATTAGACGCCCAAGAAATATTCTCCTCGAATAAATTCTTTAATTCTAAATTATTCTAACTCTGTTGTTGTGACAAATGCCACTTGCCGCGGACATGCGCCGCTGATACATCAGCAGATTTTAAGCCGGAGATACGAGTAGCGCCATCTAGGGCCAAGAGTACGACTTAGCTACACACACGTCACAACCCTTTTTAGGGGCGGACTACATTCATGCAAATTCATTCATACATCTCAGATCGTAATTTAGACCTGGAACAGAGAATGATCACCTCTGACGCAGTACCCCCAGTGATATTACTCTCGATATGGAGGACTTAGCGACCACGAATAGATTTAACGAGCGCCAGTCGCCACACACTCGGGGAATCATTCGGCCGGTGAGCTTCGAACCCGTAATCTAAGGAGTATGAATCCATCCCGGCCCATTCTAACTCTAAATTACATATCCTAAACGAATTCTCCTCTTCAAAAAAATAAAACTTTAAAATTCTGCAAGGAGACATACCTTTACACCCCTCACAATGTAATAGCCAATAGCAATGCGTGCTGAGACTCGCCAACTCACTCACCCCTCTACTTGACAAGGTCTGTAAATATTCCCAGTCTCTCTCGGCGCAACGAAGAGACCGCGACAAGCACCTGAAAGACAAACTGCTCTCTACCCACCATTACCGGAGACAAGCCCCTGACCGGGCTAGGCTCTCCGTCAGCCCATCGTTACCGCGATCAATGAGTAGGATTGCCTAACTGTAGAAAACGGGCGTTACCAGCTTTGGCGATTTATCCCTAACTTGGCGAAGAGGAGTTACACTATGTTTCACCCGCCATCTTTTCTAGAAATAGAAAATATATCAATACTTGTAACAATGAACTAATACAACAATTAGAGTTAAACAATAAAAGTTACAATACAACAATAGTTTTACAAACCACAAAAAAATTGTACCAAAAAAATAATCCCATGATGCCATTCAATTTTAATCGATATAAACTGAGAAATAATATCGGTATATAATTTTTTTACCGCAGAAAGTAAGAACTTCTGAGTAAGATTTAAAATTTTGTAGTTGCCAGCCAAGAAGAACAGTCAAACCCCATTGTCTTGCCTCTAATTGGGATGCTGACATCATTGTAAGCTGTCGTACGTTTGGACTATTGGATGTATTAAGAATTCAGTTAACCACGCGATCTTTTTGAGCAGAGGCAACTGCCAATTTTTTCCTATGAGAAGCGAACTTAATTTGTGTTGTAGGGGGTGTGTGATTTCGGCTCTCTCCCGAGAAATTTTTTGCGCAGTTCTCTATTCCTGCTGTATTATGGGCGTGATCATGTACATTTTGTTGTTGATGTTAAATTACCACATCACGTGGTTATTGATACCAGATAAAAGACAACGTGTATCTTTCAAGTTATTTCACCCGGGCAACAATCTTCACTATCAAATAAATTATTGTGTAATCAAGAAAATAAATAATTTTTCAGGATGCTCACGATAGAACATCAAGCGTATATCCTCCTAATTGCAAGTTTCTGGAGGCAGTTTTCATGCGAATCGCTTGTCGGTTTCAGTGATAAATAATTAACCAGTTAATGTGCCTGTCATGCTTAAAGCTGTACTCATCTGTTTAAATAACATTTGACGAATAGGGGGGATTGATTGTACTTGGAGCACATTTGTAAAATTATAAAACATCGATCGTGTTGTTATCAATATGACTTTTATAAAAGCCGGGAACGCTATATGGAACCCAATTATTACATCGAAATGATATCTTCATGTTAGTTTAGTAATGTAGGTTTACCAGCAGAAGGATAACTTGAAAAATAAGTCAAAATATCCATTTCTATATCTTATTTAACGCCTCTCCAGGATAATAAGGAACCTGTAGTTTATAATCACTAATTAAATCGTTCTTTCAACACTCTTTTGTTGCGATATAAATCATAAATGTTTCCATTAAAAATGATGCATGAGTAGTTTAATAATTATAAATATTATTTTCTAAAGAGTTGTAAATTCCGATACGCAACAGTGATATTTTTTTGGATCTTTACATTTTGCTGCTAAAGAACTATACTAGAGAATTTGAGTGGAAATAAGTTGATGTAAATTTGATATTATTATTTTATGAACAATGTGGGCATATGTATCTTTTGCTCAGGCTTTACCTCGCCATGAAAGGACTCGGTTTTTCTGGTTTTAAAGTGATGATTTATGTTATATCTATATTACAATTAAATTTTTACAAGCTCGCCGGGGTGGGGTAATAGTGACACGAAGTAACCTCATTGCATCCTGTCAAACCAACGAACCTCTCTCTCCTTCAGAATGTCCGTTACTTTCCTGAATTACAAGTCTACCGTGGCGCCATCTCTTGGGAGATGGATGAGTTAATTTTGGATTTTCACAATTCATAATTTAATAAGATTTTGTTTTACAGTAAGTTTGACAGATTTCATTGTTGACAAACGAGCTCAATGCTTCTAAAAAGACGCAGGGTTTCGAAAAATGTTTTCTTCTTCAACTAGGCCAACATTGCGATTATAGGGCATAATACAAATCCCTCACATTTCCTAACGTTTCCCGTTACTGAAATATATAATATAATTTCGAATATTATTTTCTTGTCGGAGATTCAAATACTTCTCTGAGACATTAATTGTTCAGTTTTACAATTTTTACTTCACTTCTTCATAAAGTCGAAGTTGCAGTTGTCGACAAATCAGAATGAGGAACATTATGAGAGTTTAGTAAACTTTTTTTCAAGTCATGATTGAATGGTCTACTATTTGATAAATTTTTACTTACGAGTATAATAGTTTATCTGCATTGAATATATTTTACTATCTCTTACACTTAGTATAGTGAAGGTACAGTAATCGTCAAAAAATATAATTCACAATTTTGACCAATCACCAGGGCCCGACTTAGCCCAGTTGGGACTCCCTCTGCTTTACTACTTTAATAATGAAGAACATTCATTAAAAAAGGAAATGTAAAACAAAATTTCTGATCGATTTGTGGTCCCTCATTTATGTGGGGGCCCGTGGCAACTGTCCCCTATGCCCCTGTAAATAATCGCATTTTAGAATACCCTTAGTTCTAAAACACTTTTTAAACGGTCTGTGAGTGATAAAGATAATTGAAAACCGCTATTTTGAGCTAGATGTATTAAAGTTAGTATGCGGTTTTAAAATTAAATTTGTATATATCTATCAAATTTTAAGCAACATCCATTCTCAGGAAGTCTGTATGTCCTTCCGGCAATCTCGAATATAAGTTAACAGGATAATCACAAAAAGAAAAGAGCTAAATAGATAAAATTCAACTATAGTATAGAAACTTATCAAAGTTTGATGCTTATCTAAGAAGGTGTTTACCTTATTTTCGATCTGTACTTACAGAAATATTTAAAAATCATGACTTTGACACAGGGGCTTAAAGATATCAAATTTGAGATGGGATTTTGTGACTACAACTGTAGTTCTGTTTCAGATTTTTGTTTTAATCGATTGAGAAAAACGTGTCTAAAACTCAAATTCGAATGCCCGATATTATTAACCGCATGCCGATAAATAATTACCAAATAATCTGCTATGTATTAAACGATGAACTCAGTGAAAATGCTAAATTTAGGTCAATTATTAATAATTCGTGACTATCATCACGTATAAGGCGTTCTCTGGCATGACAAATGTATTAGAGAGTATGCGGGAAAATGTTGGGAAGACTACTTACGGAAGTACGGAAATGTGCAGATTAATCAAAATTTTGAGATAAAAATTTTTTAAACTATTACGGCACTTTCTCTTTGTGTTACTTCGTATGAAAGATAATAAAACAAAAGCAATTATCTTAAAATTTCAAAATTCTATTTTGTATCCTCTGATAATTGTGTCCAGGCCACGTGCCTGATTCTTCCGCTGTAGTTAAGCTGCTAAACTAAGCTTTCCGGCGGGGCCTTATTCGGAGCGAATGGCCGAGAATGGTAAAGGCCAACCTGGTGCAAATCACCCATTCATGTTTGGTATTGTGACATTTTTTTATTTCTTTTTCAATTCCTACTATTAGTTCACACTCTCCCTATTATATTTATTTAGTTCAAATTTCAGTTGGTTTTTTAAAACTTTTTTATTCATCCAATCATTTTTTTCAAATGTTAATTCATTAATTTCGTTAATTATTTATTAATTAAAAACTAACTATTCCGCCAAAAATATTTTATTTTCTCACTGCCAAATGAGTAAGACTTAAGTCCCCCCCACGCTAACGAGGTTAGGCTTAACATGTTTTAGGCCGATTATTTCAAACGATTCCGTTTATTTTATAAACGTTTGACGCATTTAAAATTAAACATCGTTAATTGATGTAGTTTTCGGATTTATATGTGTTTTCGAATTAAAATAAAACAGAATAAAGGAAATTAAAAATTGGTCCACTGTCGTATCAAATTTGTGCTTTTGCGTTGCTCAAATTGACATTGAAATTTCACGCATGCACTATGTGAAAATTGCCACTTAATATTTTGGTTCTGTCATACGGACGTACATATTTATATTAATTGTAATTATTTAATAAAAGTTAACTAAAATAAAATTAACATAAATAGTTAGTAGCAAGTAAATAAGCAAAAAGACCTAAGTAGGAATTTCAAAACTTTTTTATATTGCTTGTATTTATATGTTAATAAATACAAGCAATATAAAAAGCAATATACAAGCAATAATTTTAAAAAAATAGTTTTTAAATCATTTATTAATATGTTAAGATTTTTCTTCTTTTGATTATTTGCTGGCGTCCTGGCACTGAGGTAGCGCGTCTTCCTCGTGATCTGGGCATGCCGAATTCGAGTCTCGATTAGGGCATGGTTGTTCTTTGTATTATCTGTTAGGTGTATGAACTTTGTATTATCTGTAAGGTAAGGTATTCCCTTAAAACGGAACTGTGCAAGCGAATGTGACGAGTGTGTAGCCAAGGCGTACTCTTGGCCCTAGTTGGCGCTACTTGAAAAACAAGAGACGCTCATTCGGCTGAAAATCGCTGAATACCGTCAGGGCTCCCTTGTTCATGGCAAGTACCATTACTCACAACAATTAATAATTAATTAATAATATTAATTCTTAACTATCCCTATTTGCACCAGTAAACGTTCAGTATTTCCACGATGCCTTTCGATGTTCTGAATACCTATCTTGAAAATGCCGTGATCGTATTGTTTAATATCTGGTATTAATACTGATAATATTATGGAATAATAAAGTAAATATTTCTCTGATTCACTCCCAGATGGCATCACTGTTATGGAAGTGAAATTTAATTGAAAGAAATCAACTAACTTAATTATTAGTTTCAAAAATGCTAAAATATTATTATTTTCATTGAGAATATATAAAAGAAAGCATTTCAAAATTCTACACAAATCAGATAACGAATGTAAAATCATATAAAAAACTTCACCTTTATTAACATTAAACAAATCAAGTTGAATAAACGTATTATAAAACGGGAATATTATCTGTCGGTTTGCTTGCACTTACTATCTTTTTTTTTGTAGAAGGTATTATAAAAAATATAAGATAGCAAAGGTTGGTGTACTATGGAATTTGTTTGTTTTTGTTGAAACGCAATCTTGAATCTGAGAAATTCTGATTAAAAAACTTTAACTTAATTGTAGTGGAATCACATTTATTTTATATTCTAATTACATTGAATATTTAAGATTTTTTCCTGATATTTATTACGACTAAACTTCTCTACAGTTCCGGATTATTTTACATTTTTGGTTTCATCTCCATTATATATATATAGTTTTTTCTACTCTTATAAACGCGTATTTTTTAAAGAAACTTTACATTGTTCATGCTTTTTTTTAAAAAATTTTTATATTGTTAAGAATCACATTTTAAAAATCATTACATACTGTGATCAGTTTCCCACTCAAATTCAAAAAATGGTTTCTGCACATGCATTAAAATCAAGCTATTAACTCAGAATTTATTTCTAAAATAATTAAAAGTATTATTAATCAGAAAAACGCATCTATACAAAAATTTAGAGATCTACCACATCAAGAAGCGATTGAAAAATGCTATAAAAAGGTCCAGCTTTATAAACACGAGACTCTTAACAAACTATTAATAGGATTTTATTTTTTTTTATCCTGCATTAGCCGTCTTTAGCGACCAGCTTGTTCAAAAAGACCATTGACTTTCAAGACAGGAAAGTCAATAATATGGAACGAACTATTTTTAGTTTTATTGTTATTTGAATCGAGATGCGCCGTGATTGGTCTAAAGTGTTCCCGGCCCCGCTACCGGAAGCTCTAGAATACTAGCAGACTCCAGTTGAAGGTGATTTGAATTGAATGGTGTGTGTGTGAATTAATTTGAGCCGGGGCCGGAGTTGGAGTAGAAGACAAGTAAGAGACTTCGAGAGGGAGCGAAGGGCCATCGTTGTGTGTAGTTCAAGCGAGTGCTGAACTGCTGTGTGCCGAGTCCTGTTGTCTACTGGGGAATTAACGACGTTTAGTTGTGGAGTAAGCCAGTGTGTGGTAGTAAGTCGGCAGCTAAAGCTGGAGGCAGTGATAAGTTCAGCCGTTTGGAGAGACCGTAGAGCGAAGGCTAGTGGATTCTGTCTGCACTTTGAGAGCTGTGGACGATTATTACCTGTGGACTGTTGTCTGCTGTAGTGTACTGTACTGTGTTTGTGTCCGCTGTACATATTTACCGTCTGTGTATTCATTGTCTTTGTGTTAGTGTCTTCATGTATAAATAAACGTCATTGTTTTCTACTGATACCTGCTGATTGTGTCTTCATAAAAGTGAACCCTTCGGAGAGAATTTTCTTAACAATATTGAACTATATCGTGGACATATTTTCATTTTCATTTCAAAGAAAATAAATCCATTTAAACAAAAATATGTAATATACAGTAACGAACTTGGATTATCATATATAATTACATCATGTAAGTAAAAAAAACACTTTTTTGCAGGTTAAGTCAAGACCAAAATGAAATCCAAGAAACAGTAAGCTCCAATATTCTCTGCACATCAATCATCTTTAAGAAAATCTCCAAGCAGACCTGATCATGGCAAAAGATACCCTATTTTTGAAACTAAGATTTTTCGCTACGGTCACATTTTCAATATCATTGTGCATAGGACTAATCGAATACTTCAATTCTCGTGACTTCAGAGACGATCTCATTCGGATACTAGTACTGTACTTACTGAGTATATTCTTTGCGGACAAGGACTTCATGCTGTACTTGAAGAAGGAGAAACCCACGAACTGCTTCGCAAAATTCATGTTTGATTTGGGGAATTTCGCTTCTTGCTGCTCTGCAATAATGTTGCAGTGGATTTTTAACATCGTTTACCTGTATCAAGTGTCATCCAGAATGAATCCCGATTTGTTCTGATAAAGCTTAGTGGCTCATATTTTATCGTCAGCTTATTTTTATTATCATGTGAGAATGTGATGGTTTTTTTTTTTTTGTTTAGAAGGTTTTGATGTCCCCGATATTTACTGGCATAAATATTTTTACCTGCTTATACCAATATTGCATTATTATTATATATGCTTCATTGGAAGCGGATGCGTTTTTAAAAGGTTGTCTTACTTTTACCAGTATTGCTTCATTATTACATCTGCTTCTTTGACAGCAGATGCGTTTTTAAAAAGTTGACGGATAACTATGATGTTATAGCTGTTATTTCTTCTCAAAATCTGTCGAACTCCAAAAATTTGTTTGCCATCTAGATAAAATTGAAAATGAAAGTTTAAAAAATTATCATTATATATAAATGAGAAAGAGAGAGATAGAGACCGATAGAGAAATTTCGTGATTGTTTCAAACCGGTTTAAATTAGTTACTGACTTAAATTAATTAAGATAAATGATGACTTAAAAATAATAATGTTCTCACATAATAACTTGAAATTTACGATCGAAGATTTCATTTTAATTTCGTTTTATTTATTTGCTGTTCAGATTCAAAATTCTCAAAAAGATCCAAATATTTTTTTAATCCGCTACATTATTGTAGTAAATGATGTTTAAATAAATTATGTATTTATATTGGACTAAATACAATATTATTCCATTTACAATACGTAGAATTGGTTAAAAATATTTTTTATATCAAATAGATATTAAAAATGAGCAAACTAATGCTATTTATGCGCAATGCTATGATTTTACTATTCGAATAATTGATTATCGATACTTTTGCATCAAATAGATATTCATGATGAATGAACTAATTATACAATTTATGTGTAATGTTATTATATTGTATATACCAAAAATGATTAAAAATATTTTTGCTTTAAATGCATATTTATATTTAATAAGGAATCATTATTTATGTACAATGCTATTATGTATTACACAATTTTATAAATTGTTTCAAATTATTTTTGTTTCAAGTGGTTATTAATAATGAACAGTAATTACTTCAATGAATAAAATTATGCTATTTATCTGCTTAAATGTAAAGTTAGCTTTCTTTGTTTTTAAGGGAAGTACTAATCTATTCTACGAATTCTGACACAAGTAATTTTTTTTCATTTATTCATACGTGTATGAAAAAAATGTTCGATTTATTTTTATATGATTCTACAAATGAAAAAAAAATGCATAAATCTGTAAGCAGCTCTGAAAATTCAGCCCTTTTTCATGCTTGTGTAAAATAAAAACTCGAAGAAACTGAAACAGATTTAAATATGTAAATTCTTCCATATTCGGTAGGCATTTCTTAATTATTAGTTTCAGTAGTGACAATCAAGTTTCAAAGTTTCTCTTGAAATCTTTGTCATACAGAAAATTCATTGAACTGAAATTTGTAAATTCATTTATAAGTAAAAGAACTAAGCAAAGACTGAATCTTATCTATCGACGTTTTTTACTTTAATAGAATGTTCTAATTTCAAGAAACTTTAATCCTGTAGTGTATAGGTTTTTTTAAAATAAAGAATCTATGAAAATGTCCACTTTTTTGTATAAATTAAAACATGCCCTCTGTAACATTTTAAAATTTATTATCTTTGTTTAATATTTACAAATATATAATAATGAATAATTTGCCCTGACGACGTTTCTTGAAATGATAGCACGCATTGCTAGATGAATTTAAAAATCCAATACATTCCAGACGTTGTATGGAAAATTCTAAAATGTATTCGCCATAGTGCCACCTAGTAAAAGCAAAAATTTTTGACGTTGCGGAGATTTTTGGCCGATTACTTTGAACTGACAGTTTTCCCTAAGTCGCCGTAGCAGTTCACCCCGAAGAAAAGGCGACCTTCAGGGGCGACAGAAAAAAATGTAGTCAAAATCCTATGTCGCGGCAATGCAACGGCAACGTTGGTGAATTACGAGTTAGTTTTATCCGATTATTGCGATCATTGGGCTATCATTTGGCGATCACTCTTGTTGTTTGGGATATACCAAGCGCCGTTAGCATTTCTTATAGTGAAGGATTTAAAAAAAAGCTTCTCATTATTACAGTCATCACTCACGATATTGTCCTCATCGCATTTGCAATCTGTCGTATTCTGTAGAATATTTAGAAATCATAGTGTCTTCATCAGCATGGAAAAATATTAACTCTTACCTTCTTCAACAGTTCTATACATCTTTCAGATACAGCCGTTTATCATAGTAGCTGTTTTGATTGATCTTCTGTGATGAAACTTCGGCAAATAAATTTATGTAAATAAATAAACTAGAAATTTGCAAATAAAAAAAACGTAGGAAATTTTCCAAATTATCATTTATAATATTATAAGTAGATAACATGTTAATATTGAATAGTAAGATTCTGTAAGATTAATTGGAAGTTAGTATAGTTATATTAACGTCCCATCGTAAATCAACTCTAGAACTATTTTGGGACGGACCTCGTAATTTTGAACCGCCGTCAGATGGTGAGAACGACACCTGAGCTGGCACTCCATCTCCAAATATGAGCAAGAGAGTATATATGATCCTAGTTTATGGCTGACTGATAATTTAGAATGTTTTGTGTTGAAATAGGGCCTGTATAAAACAAAGAAGTTTTTGCTAAAAAAGCTGAAGGGAAATTATTTTCCATTACGTATTATAAAAAAAGGAAAATGGCAAATTTTAACTTCGTAGCTGATTAATTTATTGAACGACGCAAGACTCTGCATTTTGTTTTTGTTGTTTACTGTTTCCCAAAAGAAAAGGAAATAACCAACCTACATGATTTACAAGGGGCTATGCTAACTAGAGAAAGCTGCCACTGCAATCCAAGAACATTATCGCTCTAGTTGTCATTTTAACTCTTTTATTGCTTGAAATTACTAAAACGACTAAATTTAATCCCACTATTGATAAAACAAATCAAGTTAAAATAAGTAAGGAAATGGCCCGACTCAGATTTCTATTTAAAAGAATTGTAGATGTGATTCTATTTTTAGCGTGTAATAATCTTCCACTTCGAGGAACCCACGAAATAATAAGTATACCTATTAATAGAAATTTCCTACGTTTAATAGAATTATTAAGTAAATACCATCTAGTTCTAGTGGATCATATATAACAAAATAATAAGCTCAAAAAAAAAATAGAACTGTGCATCATTTAGCAGATAGGTCACAAGAACAAATTATATCTTCGTTAGTAAATGAAGTCTTGAACAAAATTAAACACGCTATAAAAGCAGCCGTGTACTGTAGTATCCAAATGGATTGTACTAGTGATATTTCCCTTAAGGAACAGACTTCAATCATTATTAAGTACGTAAATTTTAATGAGAAAAGGTTAACTATAAATGTGCCATTTATAAGACTTATTGAATAACTAATCTGACAGATTAATGACTAGCAAAACTCTAATGGAAAGACTAAGCGAGCTTGATTTAGATGTTATGAATTGTAGAGACCAGACATACACCACAACTGTAGCAACATGAAAGGGAAATATTTGGTTGGGGAAAAGAAATCCATTATTATTTAACTGCCATCTATAGAGAAGATAATGGATTTCTTTCCATATGGAATTTTTGAAAATAATGGAAAAAGAAATCCATTATTATCTCGGTAGATGGCTGTAAAATAATAATGGATTTCTTTTTCCCCTACCCTGATGTAAAAAATTGCAGTCTAGAATACTTTCTCTAAATCCGCTTGCAATTTATGTGCCTTGCCTATCGTACTCGTTTAATTTGTTAATTTGTGATACCGCTTCTAGCAGTGTATATTGTAAGAAAATATTTGGGATATTGCTACGCTTATATTGTTTATTTTCTGCATCTACTAAAAGATAAGAAATTCTACAAAAGCATTTAAATATTAATGGACATTATGTGACACTATGTGTTAATTAATTCTCTTAAACCATTATGTGGCACTCGTTGGAAAGCCAAAATAGATTCGGTTAAAGCAATGTTTACACCGTTTGAACAAACTTGTACTAATGCCCTAGAAGAACTAATAGATATAGGTAACGATAATACAGCGGTATCCGAATTTAAAAGCTTTAGGTGCAATACAAGAAATGCCATTCATTTTGTTTTTAATTGTATGGTTTACTATATCGTCCGAAATTAACATAATCAATAAACTATGTCAAGAAAAAGAATTTTTCTTAACTCAGCTTTCAATTTAGTCAGAAAAATTAAAACTGAAATCCAAAATTCAAAAACACATTTTCTACAAAGCAAAAGTACTAGTACATAATTTGAACATTTCAGAACATTTTCCTGCAAAACGAATTCGTAAAAGCAAAAAGATTATATTCCGTATTAGCAGAAGGCGAAGTTATAAAAAATAACCTTTTTAGGGAATTAAGGTGTTATTTTTCTAACACTGTATAATTGATACTGTTATTGTACAAGTAGAAAATAGATTTAAAAGGATACCAGATATTATTTTTGATTTCAAATTAATCAGAGATATGATATGAAAACTTTAGAAAAACATAAATTGGAGAAATGATCCAAAAACTTTAAAAAGTTTTTTTTTTAACAAGATGGAATTGAAAGCCTAATCCAGGAATTTTGCTATAGTATTTAATTTTGAATGAAAGAGATATAAATAACGAACGAGACTATGCAATTCATTCTAATCAATTCATTATGCAATTCATTCTAAATAATAATTATAATGAGTTATTTATAAATACATTTGTTGTGTTATAACATTTTTTTTGCGTTTCCAGTTTCTATAATGAATGCTGAGTGCTCCTTCAGTAAATTAAAATTAATAAAGAATTTTCTTCCGTCAAGAATGGGTTCAAAACGATTAAACGCATTTGCTATATAAAGCACCAAAAGAGAAATTGCAAAAAATTGTAATTTTTTTGCGGTAATTTATATATTAGCAGAAATAAAATTACGCTTCAATAATATGTGTTCGAGTTTGTATCTTTTTAATTAAAAAAAAATTAGGTCCCGATATTATTTTTTGCATCCGGGCTCCTTCATAGCAAAGGCCCGCTCTGGCCACAAATCTATATTAAAATAATGATGATGATTTCGTGTCCGCTTTATAACGGAAACAGAAGTGCAGTAGCTTCTGAGGGTTTGGACCCTTGAGCACTCGAAGGCAGAAGTCTGACTTTCAGCTCATATGAAGATGACATACACTTATCACATTCACTTTCACAACCCCTTTTTAGAGGGGAAGGGGCACATTCTTACATCTCACAGATAGAACACGGAAAAACAACCATGTCCTGACCGGGACTCGAACCCGGAAAGCCCAGATCACGAGGGAGACGCGCTACCTCCGTGCCAGGACGCTGGAATCTTTATTTAAATACTCCTGTTTTTGAATTATCTCGTTTATATATTTCTAAGAGAACAGAACGACAGACAACTAATCCCTTATTGGATACAACTCAAAATTGATGTGTTATTTATAGTGCCTACACTAGAGATGTCAAATTTGTGTGCGGAATTTTATATATCTAGTTCTCTTCGTTTTGTTGTTATTGTGTTAATTTGTGTTCGAATGGATGGATTGATAGACTTCATCCGAACAGATTATACTCAAAAATTGACGGAAATAGATAAATTTGGTTTAAAGACCACATACCAAATTTCATCTATCCAGCGTTATCTTTGTCATAGATATTCAGTCAAATATTTTCCAAAAAAATGTTTCTCGAATTCAGAGAGGACTTAAATGTGGAGATTCATCTAAATCCTAAGCTCGAATTTTATGACGATTACACTGTTTTCTCTAGGCTACTGTTGTGAGTTTTGCGGAAATTAGATGTAAATATTGTGATGTATACGAATTTTTGAATAAATATTGTTAATATTTGTAAATAGTTTAATTGTATAAAATTAATTGTAATGGAGTCGCTCGTCAACGAGAAAAGACCGTTCTAAGGGTATTTCTAACAGAAGGTCGCCCTATTTGTCTAATTTGGCAATGTAGGTGTGTTGGTGTCATAATGAGGTCACTAACGGTTTTTATTAAACGCTAAAATGTGCAGTGGAAGCTAAGCAATGAAGATTTGTTCTTAGAGAATATTGGAGACATTTCTACCGTTGCCTGGAAAGATCGTTCCTGTTTCTGAGTTTGCCCCGCCCACTTTAGCGGGTAGCTAGTTAAGGTACGCTTTAAAGGCGGGGAAACAGTTCAGTTCGTAAACGAGCGACGTTGGTTGGCTTTACTTGAGAGAGCGTCTTTTCTATCGTTCCCGTGCTATCTATAGCTTCGCTGTTACCCGAGATTAGCGGTTTAAGTATAAGGAATTCGCTGTAAATTTGTAGCTTGTGTGGCGTATATTTAATATGCGTTTTCATAAAGAGTAATGTCTGCATCTTCTTGTGTGAGAAAGTAAAAAAGATTCAATGTCTCGAATATATAAAAATTCATGTCTTAAAATGACCTGAAATATGTAAAAAATATGTATGTATGTAATTAGATTAATCTGTCACAGACCCTCGGTAGCTGAAAAATTAAAACTAATTATGATTCATTAAAAATTTGTGATGTATTTGAATTAAAACATCACTACAAAGCTAATTTTTTGTGATTTTAAAATGATGTAAAAGTAACTTCTGTGGGGTCTGGTTGGACGCGTATTCCTTAAGTTGCGAGTTCGAACCCCACCAGCCGAAGACTCCCCGTGTGTGGTGGTGGCTGGCGCAGGATTAATCTGTCGTGGTCACAAAGTCCTCCATGTTGAGAGTAATACCAACGGGGGTACTTGGTCAGAGGCGATCGTTCTCTGCTCCGGATCTAAATTACGATATGTGGATCAATGAATGAAATGCTGGAATGAAGTCCGCCACGTCAAAAGGGTTTGCGACGTGTGTGCTAGAAGTCAGATTTCTGATTCTCAGGGTCCATCCCTTCAAAAACTACTTGACCCCTCTTTCCGTTGTGAAGCGGAACCCGACACAACTTAAGTGTAATAAAATATAAGAAAATTAAAATTTCGATTAATTGAAAATCTCTTTATAAATTTGACAAGCACTACCAAGCTATGCGCCTCTCACCTAAATAGTAATTGTATCCAAAATACGATCATTTTAGATCCATAGAAACGCTTTTAGTAGAGTCTAGAAATTTTTTTTCTATAAAACAGTTCATAATAAACCAGTGTATAAATATTATCAAGCTAAAAGATATGCGGTTAAGGAAACTTTTCGATTGGATTCACACAAAAACAAAGCACGAGAGAATTAAAAAAAAAAAGAAGTTTGTTTCATTTCAGCTGACAGCTGCGTTACACGATTTCAAGGTCACTTACTCGGTTCTAACAAGGAAGTTTTGACTTCAAACGATGTTACATAATGAGCGAAATTACTCGTAGCAATAATAATAATAAAAGCGGTTATTTTGAGCCGAATGACAAAAGTTAAGGCTTGTTAAAGGAGCGAAAGAGTGTCCACCGAGATCAATTTAAGATTTTAAGTGTAGCTTTTAAATCTTTGTCAGCTAATGACGTCACGACGAATGAGGTTTGACGTCACAGGATTCGCCTGGATGTACCGAATCTCGGATTTCAGCACTTTTGTCTTTGTTTCTGTCTCAAAATCTTTACAGAACTGAGATCGGTGGACACACAGGATGGAACCAAGAAAAAGCCGACTGCCCTAAAAGTCAGTATTTATTTCTTCTAAACCTAATGGGCAATATATATTTGCAAAAACGAACATAATTATTCATCAAAAGTACTCTTTCTAATTTTTTAAGTATGTGACAATAAATATAATATTTTCAATCATGATTAATAACTAATGGAAAGTATATGATAATTAATAGTAAAAAAGTAAAAATATATGTCCTAGGAAAAAATCCATAGATAAGTAATTCATAAAATTACATGAATATCATTCATAATTTTTGTATGAATATCATTCATGTAAATTTATGAATCATTGTAAATTCAAATAACACAAAAATGCCTTGATCTGAAAATTTTTTAACACCAAATTTACTCATTTCTATCCAATTTTGAATAAAATCCATTTCTATGAAAGTCATGTTATTTTTTAATAATCCAAGTGCAATTGAATAGGATAACTAAAAAACACTATGTACTACATCTATAAAAAATGCCACACAGTTTTAACATGCCGAATACAAAACCGCCGAATATTGATCGTTTTAGAAAATCGAAAAGAACAGAGCTCGCAATTTTACGCCCATGCCCAAGGTCCCTACTTTTTATGGCAGACAGAGATGATAATTTTTCTTGAAAATTATGCGATGAAGTGTTCTAGAGGTACTTTCAACTATTTTCACGAGTATTACAGAATGTATTAAGGCATTTATTTTTTCAAATGAATCAGGAAGGTAAAGTATCTATTTTTTTCTTCTTTTTATACATATTTATAAATTAATAAAACTATGATGTAACTTTTTTTTTATTTAGAAAGAAAATTTCTCGGTCAAAGTTATTTTTGCAAGCAATTTGGAAATGCTAGCCAAATTTTTCTAATAATGCATAATTGATTGAGTGCAGGTATAAAAAGGATGAAAAATTGGTGGTCTTACATTAAAAAAAAAATGAAATATCCGATACGGGGCGGAGGTGGTCTGGTATTAAGATCTCAGCTTCGTTACTGGAGAGTCTCAAGATCGAGATCTGATTCCACCGAAGAACCATCGTGTAAGCAGGTCTGTTGGACATAAAATCCGTCAGAGCCAAATGTTCTCCCGCTCGTGTGGTGTGAAGAGAGAAGTGCCAGCTCAGGTGACGTCTTCGTCATCTGACCGTGATTCAAAATTACTAGGTTCGTCCCAGAATAGACGTGGTACTGCCTTAAAACGGGACGTTAATTAATGAAACTAACTAAACAGGTAAAGTTATATGCTTTTATAAAGTTTTATGCATGATTGTCAGCAGATTGTAAAAAAATGAATGTATATTGAATACATTATCTAGCAAATTTTGCATCAGCAATGAATGTTGTTTTGGGACAAAACAGCGAATGTAGAAAAAAGAAAGAATCATGTTCTGTTTGGATTGCATTTGAAGTTATTTCTTCAAAGAATACATTCCAATGATAAAGGTAGCTGTAAAACCACACCATACCGTCACTTTTTCAGGTTGCAAGGGTTGTTTTTGAATAAAGTGAGGGCTTTTCTCTGTCCAGATTCGACAGTTGAGGATGTTAAACTTGCTCATTGAGGCAAAAGTGGGCCTCACCACTCCACAGATTTTACTAAAGCCACATTGAGTCAACCATCATTCGAGAAAGGAACTGAAGTGAAAAAGGACCCATCTTGCAACAGGTGCACATAATTGATTTTGTATTGAATAAAAATGCTAAATATGCCATACGATTTTTTGTGCAGTTGAATACGGCATATTCAAAATACGGGAAACAACTGGCAAACTCACACTATCATGCGGCGACTGGCTGCTGACTTCAAAGAGCGCGGTCGCAACATTTTGAACGCTGGAAGAAGGGATTTTTTTTTTCGTTCTCTACCAGGAAGAATGTCAAGTTGCCCAGTTTTTTCAAATTTCTGCTTCATTTTGCGCAGGGCACCAGGAGACATTGTGCCTGTTCATATCTGCTTCACATGACGAAATTCCCTTAGAGTTGCAAAGGAGTTTTGTTGGTTCTAGTAGAACTATTTAATCAGTAGCGCTTTTTCTTGCAACGTTGACATGACGAACAGAGAAGAAACTGACGTTCGTGCAGATTCCCCCCTTCTTTTTATCCAAAGAAAAGTGGTAATAGATATGCGCTGTAATGAAAATTATGTTTCACATTTTCAACATATGCAAGAAAATGCCATTTGTATTACAGCGCCATATATTTGTAATTTTTGTCTTACATTTTTAATTAATAAATCTAAAGCTCATTATCTGAATAATCTGTAGTTCAAATTTTATCTCGTTTGGAGCAACATGAGGATGCATTTTAGACTTCCCTGATGCGAGTAACTCGTTTCTTGCTACTCTTTATATATTTTTACGTTTTTAGCGTAGCGGGTTCATTTGGATTGAATGAACTTTATTCGAGGACAGCACAAAAAAATTTATTTACAGCTATTTACAGGATGACTTGATAAAGTGAAACTTCAGATATAAACAATCCAGCAGTCAACAGTCACTTACAGCGTAAAAGCAAGCCTTACGCACAATAAAAACAGACTGCAAAACATCTATCGTATAACACAGTAAACAGTAAATCGGAGCGAACTCAATAATACAACGTTAACAGCAAACGCAAACACAGCTCACTATTAACAAGCGAGAAAAGTAATCCGTTAGTCTAGCGAGACGCTTCTCTTCCGAGAGGAATCTGTCAAAACTACGGCAACCCGTCCCTTAAATAGCCGAGCGAGCGCGCGGCCAAAAACACGCGGGGCTTCGTGAACGGTCTAGCGGTTACCAGACTATTCCTTTTGCCAAACCAACCCGGCTGGGGCGAAGCTTCTCGTCAAACGTTGCCAATTTCGGCGTCCTTTCGCGGCGCTCGTCTGCTTGTAACAATATACTTTTCTGTATTCATAATTATATCATTTTCTTAATTTTTTGAATTATTCATTAGTATATTCTTCTGATTTACCGTGTGTCTCCGAAAATAGGCCACAATTTTAGATAAAATTTTCCTTTACAATACCCCGTAGTGTGCATCTTTTGGAGAATACTTATTTTATCATCCAATATATATATATATATTTGAAAAAATTCATCCTCTATTATTTTGATGCTTTTACTTCTTTTGGTGCCGAAATGCGACGTGCCATTGAAAATACTTGAAAAATAGACTCGTGGACGACTGAGCACACAGCTCTTCTGTCCACAAACCATTCCCAGACGATATTTTCCTATTGAACAAATAATCTTTCCTTTGACCTCCTAACGACTGTGATTAACGCTGTTTGAGAACCGTTCGAAAATCGAGCTTCTCTTGATGTAAAACAGATTTTTACTTCCTTTATCCTTTTGTTTTGTTTGATTTATCTTATCTGAAGATCAAAACATTATTTCCTTTAAATTCCTTCGTTAGTTCGGTCACCGCCTTATCCCACTTCCGTCGATAGGGGGCGCTTTCGTCGATATCGGGTTTCTTTCTCTCTCTATAGCACCTTTAAGATTCTCATCAGTTGTAGCCACGTCTTTTTTTTTGTATGAAATGTGCCAGCGTATAGTATTCGTAGTTTAATGGGTCATGAGGCAATGGCATTTCCACTCGTATAACTGATGCTTTTTACTAGAGCTTTTTTTAGGAATAAGCATTATTAAAAATATGTCGAAAAATCAAGCTATAGATTATATTTTGACTTGTCCCTATTTTTAGCGAAATTCTATTTTGTTATGGTATTATTTCTTTTTATTAAATCACCATTTTAATTAAAAATGAGTAATTGACAGTTATCGTTTTAATTTTGTGGGGTCATCACATGGAATATTGCGCCGCTAGAGCTTGCAGTAAAGAGCGAAAATGAATAAAATCTCTAGAATGTTGTGTAGCCGATTTAGCATGATTCAAGGTGCACCATAAGGAGGAATGCTCAGATTCTGCTACTGGTTGGCGATTTTTCAAGCAATTTTTGTATTAAGGCGACCAGGGACCTTTAAAATGATTTTTTTGCAGTTTTCACCTTACCAATTTTAAATTTTACACGCATTAAGAGTAACACTATAGGAGATGACACACAAAATTTTAAAGCATTATATCAATTTGTTTATGAGTTGGGGGGGGGAGTAATATAATATATTATTAGCGATAAATAACGTTAATGAAAAATCTTCCAGGAGCTCCATATTTGTTCGAAAGTGCTCCAATTTTTTTTATTAAGTACTTTAACCCTTTTGAAACTAAAGTTGGAATTAATCTTGAAATTTGAGTACGAAATATCAAAATTAACCAATGTCATAAAACTATTAAAACTACTGATTTTTCAAAAAAGTTTAAAGTTATTATATTGGTTAATTTTGACATTTCGTACTCAAATTTCATGTTTAATCCCAACTTTTGTTTCAAAAGGGTTAGAATACTTAATAATAAAAATTGGAGCACTTTCGAACAAATTTGGAGCTCCTGGAACATTTTTTATTAACGTTATTTATTGCTATTATTATATTGTTAATATAATATAATATTAGCGATATTTAGTGAATATAATATTAGCCTAACACATAAATAAATTAATGCAATGCTTTAAAATTTTGTGTGTCATCTCCTATAGTGTTACTCTTAATGCCTGTAAAATATCAAATTGCTAAAGAGAAAATTGCAATAAGTCATTTTAAAGGACCCTTGTCGCCTTAAAAAAATTAGGATAATTCCGTGCTATTTATAAAAGAATTAAGTTAAAAAATATCTATGGTTACAATCATATATATAAAAATATTTTAAATTAATAATAGGCTGTAATATATATACAATTAAAGATATTTTCCGTAATGTATAAAACGAATGTTAATGAAACTCAAAATAAAAAGGAAGAATCTCTGCAGCTGTAAGTAAATAAGACCAAAGCTACTGAATAAAAAAATACCCACAAAACTTCAGACCCAAAAGTAAGGGTTAGTCATTTCCGAGAAACAGGCCCTTCCAAACACTATTCCTTGAATTGAGCTCATTTTCCTGGAAAAACGGGAGAAAAACAGGAAATGGAAACACAACGTTCTCTTTTGGGCATTGTGTCTAGCCATGTAACATGATCTACGCAATGTTTCAGCTGATGGAACATCTAATTTTATCCAACGATTTTCTCTAAAAATTTTTAAAGTATATAGAATAAAAAGTTCAAGATACAGCCAACAAAATAACATTGAAATTATTTTTCTAACAATAATTTTTTTCCAGAAAAAATTAACAAAATTCCTTACAAAAATAGGCTTGTTAAACATAGCTCACTACAGCTAACAGTTTTGGATAATCTTGATTTAAATTACATCTATAAATGCATCTATTATTAAAAAAGAAGGTTAAAATTGAATCTTAAACATTTTTTTCCGTTTTAAGTTAAATTTAACGATTTTAGAAGCGATGTTCTGTCTTGAACACTGCGCCATAAAGGGTTAATAGAATACGAAAATCAAATTTATGTTTTAGATGCATTTTTCCAAAAAATTGAAACAAAAAAAAAAAAACTCTTAGTCGCAAGATCCATTATCAAATTAAAAATATTGTTCGTAAAAGTATCCCGAGACGACCAGGGTCGGACTAGTATCCCGAGTTGGGACCCAGGGCAAACACTACTTTGTGCCCCCTTTGCTTAACTACTTTAGTAATGAAGGAAACAATTAAAGAAGAAAACGTAAAATAAAATTTCTATTCGTTTTGGGGGTCCGGGGGCAACTGCCTTGTACGTCCCTGCTTTAGTCAAGCCCTGATTAAGACCACTTTTCAACGATTCTATCTCATTAGCCGCTTGCCTCATCATCCCATCTCGGGTTCGTATATAGTGCAGTTAATTACTATCCCGAGAAAACACGGGCAAAGCAGAATTTTTCTGAACAATTTGTTTTATCAAGGTTTTAATCGGCCTATAATATATTAAAGTAAATACTTGGCCAGTATGCCAAGTTTTGTTGGTTTCGAGGCTCTTTCGGTGGGATTGGTCAAATGTTTTTCCTATTGTATAGTATAATTCGGCTTATGGATTAGTAATATATAAAGAAGGGTAATTGCATTGAAAATAAGTAAAATAATGGCGATGATGCAAGATAGCGAAAACGATGATTTTTCAGATAGCGATTATGAAGAGGTGGGCATTGAAAATAGCGGAAGTGGTTCTTCTGTGTGTAGCCTTAGTGAAGGCGATAGTTTACGTGGTTCGGAGTCGGACGATTTGCCGGCAGCTCGTCAGGAGTGTGCAATTCAAAAAACGAAGCTGCCGCCTACTCCTGCTCGTTTTAGTTTTACTGCCAACGCAGGTATGGATTTCAGTATTGATCTGCATAATGTTTTGGAGTTTTTATATAAGAACTGACCGACATTATTACAACCGAAACAAATCGATATGCGGAAAAGCGTGCTCGTAGATTGTATACAAAACCATGGTATTCCACCTCTCAAAATGAAATAACAGGTTTTTGGGGGGGTTGGGGGGAGATAGCTTTTCTCCAAGATGTTATAAAAAATAGATCTGCAAGATTATTGGAGCATAAATCAGCTGCAGAATACCCCATCTTTTGCAAAAACAATGCCATGCAGACGATTTTGTCGGATAGAGCAGAATTTGCACTTCAGCAACGATGATGCAAGTACACATCCTTGTCAAAACTAAATAAGATATGACCAATTCTGCAATATGTATTGAAAAGTTTTAGAGTTCAATTATACCTGAACGAGATGTAACAATACACGAAGGTTTACTTCTTCATAAAGAACATCCCTTGAAGAGAGCGCGATTTGGAATAAAGAGTTTCTTACTGTGCGAATTTAAGAGTGGGTACGTGTGGAATGCCATTGTACACAGTAAAAGGGAATTAATTTCGATAATTCATTCGATGAAGATCTTATGTCAGCCCGAGTTGTGATGACTCTTGCAAAACCACTGCTGGACAAAGCATATTGTCTTGCCATGGACAATTTTTATAACTCACCAAGTTCGGTTGAAACGTAAGTCAAAGGGAAGACTGATGTGTGTGGAACACTCCGATTGAATAGAAAAAATTTAACTTGAAACCTAAAGACGAAGAAGTTTAAAAAAGTTGAAATTATCGGATATCAGAGAGGGAGAGTAACTAATGAAATGAAAAGATAAGAAATATGTTAGTTTAATTTCCATAATAAATTCAATCGAAATGCAGGATGTGACAAATAAATGGGATGGGATAAAGTCCAGTCCTAAGTGTGTGGTTGAATACAATGACAAAATGGGTGATGTAGATAAAGTCGATCAGCATTTAGCTGCTTGCTCTTCACCCAGAAAGAGAGGGCAAAAATATTATAAGATCCCCCCCCCCCATTTATTGAATTTGGACTTGTGGAATTCCTACATTTTGTATCGCAAGTCAGGAGGTTCACGATCGCACAAACAGTTTAGAATGGAACTGATTGAAAAACTAATTTCAGAAAATCATAATGATGAGTTTTTTGTCACATCAAGAAGACCCAGCATTAGTACTTCACCACTCAGATTAACCTCAAGGCATTTTCCAAATTTTATTCCTACAACTAAAAAAAAAAATCCAACGAGACAGTGTACTCTATGCTTCCTTAAAAGACATACCAGAGGTAAGCCAGAAAGAAAAGAGACCAGTTACCAGTGCACAGAATGTCATGTATCGCTTTGTGTTGTCACTTGTTTCAAAAACTATCATACAAAGAGTAACATTTAACTTTTTTTTTTCCTTTGCCCGAGATAACTCGGGATAGTAAACTAATATTAAAACTAAATACTTTTACGCTTGAAAAAAAAAATTAAAAATTCAACTTAAAACCTACATAATTTGTTTTGTTTCCTTGTATTTAATAACAATTTTTTTTAAAAAAAATGTGATGATTTTTTCAAAAAAATCTATAAGGGACGCTGTTAAGGGGTAATGACAACTGGATGGGCGTACTCATTTCCACAATTTACTATATTGTGAAATGCAAACATCTATTTTCCTCTCGCCCCTATTTTTCCGAATTAAACCTATCCTATCGCATGCGCAAAAGCGCGGAGGGTTTTGCAAACCGTAATCAAACAATATTTAAAAAGTTACTGCATTTTTGAGCTATAGCATTTATATGTTTCTGGAAGTATAAAACAAAAGATGGTGAACCTCTCATTGGGTTTGGCTAAAAATTCGATAAGCGTCTACGCTATATATGTTAAATGTATGTGTGCCGAATGTCATCCATCTAGCTCTCGTGTTTCTGTAGTTGTCATGCTGACTTATATCAGAACAGCCAGACTAATGGATTTCGCTCACAAATTTGATAGAAATCGAAACATTTGGTGTAAAGACCGCATACCAAATTTCATCTATTTAGTTCAAAGTGTCTGTCATAGACAGAGAGCCATTTTCCACAATTATGTTTTTCGAACTCAGGATGGTCTGAAACGAAAATTTGTCAAAATCTTGTTGTAAGAGCCTTTATAAGAACCTCCGAGCTGAAGTGCCACTTATGCTCGATGGTCATGTTACTACTCCATTACCAACCCTCGTGAGTTTGGCATAGCGCTATCCGCTTCCGTCTCAATGGTGACCCGGAAGTGATTAAATAAACAACCTTCGTATGCAGCTTCGTACAGCTGTTGTGGCGCAAAATGACCGAAGGGGCGCTGAATACAGCAGTTATCATCATCACCAACTCGAAATCGCCACAAAGCTTGGCGCAATTGTATCGTTCGTCTCATCACCGACTCACTGGTGGGAGTATATGTGGTGAATGCTTTATAAGCCAGATAACATCCCTCGGACTGAAGTGTTACTTTTGCTCAATGGTCATGTTACTCGGCTACTAACACTCAGATTGCGAGTGCGGGCCTAAAGCTATCCTCTACCGCCTCAATCTAGAGTTCAAAATTTTTGACGTTAATATTTTACAACATTTTGGTATAAAAGAAAGGGGGTGGGGGGAAATAATACCAAGCCAGTTTTCTTCTATTCTACCATAATATTTTGTTTATGGATGTTAAAGTCAGTAATCCTTGAAAAAAAATCGCCATTAATGCTATCTTTAAACAACGGCCAAGAGTTTACTTTTCAATATATTTTTAACTTAACTATGATGAGTTTAGTTTAGTTATATTGACGCCCCGTTGTAAAGCAACACTAGGACTATTTAGGCACGGACGTCGTAATTTTGAACCGCGCTCAAATGGCGAGGATGACACCTGAGCTGAGACCCTCCTCTCTTCACATCACACCACACCAGCGAGAGGACGTGTGGCCATGCCAGATTTAACATGCTACTGATCTCTTACACGACGATTCTTCTGTGAAATCGGGTCTCGAACTTCAAACCCTACAGCTCACGAGCCGAGACCTTACCACTAGGCCACCACGGCCCCTTAACTATGATGATAAAAAACAAATTCTTATATTTTAGTTATTTCTACTGAATAATAAAGCTAGTCATTGCAACTTCTACAGGGCAGGTATGTAAGTTTTATTTGAACTAAAACAATAAATAAAACTATCAACAAAAAAATAACTACATTAATGGCCTTTCCGCTTCCAAACTGGGCTGACAATCTCTTCTGGTTGCACTCTAGAGACTATTATTTTTTCCTTGGGATTATCTTCGGCATTGTACAAAGCAAGCAGTTCTTCAATGGCTTGGTCTTCGATCTGTAAAATCAATGGAAGAAGGTAATTCTCATCAAATATATTTTCCTCAAAATATTTTATCTTACACTTATTTAATAATTTGACTTTAATATAATTACTTTCTTCAAAGTTTATCCTGCTAATTTAAAAATCAATGATAGCAAATAAAACAAAAAAAAATTATACTTACATGCACATGTCTAAAAATTGCTCTTTTAAAAGTTTTTTTTAAAAAATAAGAGTTTTTTTTTTGTAACACATTTTTTTATATATTATATATTTTAGAATTTTTTTGTAACTTTTATATAAATGGATATTGCTAAACACATAGTCGGGCAATGCTATATAGACATAAACAGACAATAGTAAATGTTATAAACATGGCCAGACATTGCTATACACATGGATGGATGATACAACATACATGGCTATACACATTTTGATATAAATTTGAAATGAATTAGTTTAGTTAGTAATTCATTGGTATCACTGAAGCGATAAAGTGAACCCTATCTTGGGGAATAAAAAGGAGTGGGGGGGAAGGAAGTGATTTAATTATAAAATTCTATTTTAAAATTCACTAAACAATCCGTCTGTTCATCTGTTACTGCAATTCTTATAAGGATTTTTTTTATTGATTGGGGATGGGGAATCTTGAGTATCTTTAAAAAGAATATTGGCGACATTAAATATTTTTATCACCTTTTTTTAGCAAGATGAGACAAAGTTAGCCATTTTCTTTAAAGCGTATCTTAGAAATAATTAAATAAAAAGTGGGATTTGGACCAGAAAATAAGAGGAATTTTTAGACAAAGCAATATAGACTAAGTCAGAAAAGGAAATTAATTAAGATTTAAATTAGATCAAGAGGTATAATGACAAACACATACACACATTTTTTAAAGGAGAGTTCAATAGTAGCTTCAATTGAATGAAAGATTAAAATTTGCTTACATTCAAAATATGGAGTGGCTTAATCTTGGGGTTAGCAGCTCTACGTAGCTTCTGTTCTTCAGCAAGTTGAATGTCATGCAAACTTATCACAATATCTTTTGTGCTTTCTACAGATGAACTAAGAATATCAGTTGAAGGTTTAAGTTTCTTTTCCTCTGTTACAGAAAAACTTCTCAGTGGAGTGGAAAACTCTCTGAAAATTAAAATTAACATATTATGTAACTAATTAGCTGAATTTACATTTAATCATAGTATTTTAACTTTAATATATCAATGAATAATATGAATGAAGTAGAATATTTAACTATACTATAAATAACATTATATTTAGGATTCATTAGCTGTTCGATACAGCTTTATAATGTATACTTATCAAAGGAAATGCCTGTGAATCAGTTTGCGTGTTGGGAATGTCCAAATAAAACCAAAAAACTAACAGACTTTAAATTAGGCACATAGACAGTTGTCATAGAAACTTAATTAATCTTGAAGTCCAAATTTTAAAATTCAATGTTGATAATCTTATATTTAATGTTTTATGTTGTTTTTGAAGAATTTTTTATTGTTAATTTCCTTAAACTATGGCTCCTAAGGATTTCAGAAAAAATATTTTTTAAAAGAAGAAACAATTGTTGTTTTAAAGAAATTTGTTTTGGACCTCCAACAGTATTTAATGTATTTAAAAATCAGTTTCACTTTCAAAGAATTTTAAAAAATGAAATTAAATGTTTGCAGCTGATATTCTACTTCCCTTTATTTTTTCAGGTAATTATTTAAACATTTTTCTCTTATATTGAACAAGAATAATCAAAGTATTTTCATCGATTGAATTATAAATTGTTTATTTTACAGATGGTTTTTTAGCTCCTCCAGTCAATTTATAATCCACCCACCCCCTTATCATATAAGTTTAGCATGCTGCCAAATTAGGGAACCATGAAAACTTTTATGTAAATATATATATATATATGGGCACAAAATTTTAAAGAATTTGTTAATTACTGTTTGGCAACAACTCACAAATCTGAATTGCCCATTTGAATTAGTAGAAAATCTAGAACATTTTTTAATTAGATAGAGCATAGAAAATTAATTTAATTAATGCAGTTTCAATTAGAATTGGATTTAAAGTCAGGATGCATCAATATGTCATCTACAAAATTCAGTTCGAATAAAAGGTCTGTGGAAAAGAATTTGCTTTATTGTCACTAAATTACAACATAATATTATAGAATCTAAAAACATTAGATTGCCAAATCATGAGGTATCCTTTATACAATGCATCTCCCTTATGAGAAAGGCAATAGAACGCTAATAATGTACTTGAGGATCAAAAGCATTGATATGAAACAATGAATTAGTATGACTATTGAGAACTCAGTCAATAGTTTTCCACCTAGAAAATATAAAATGTAGTTTTTGTCAATTTCTTTAGAAAATGAAGAATTGTTAATAGGCAGGTGATATCTAATGAAGCATATAGAAGTTGTGAGCTCTCATGTAGAGTTAAAACTTTTGAAATTAATCCAGTGGTTGGGACTGGTAAAAACTTTATGGGATTTCCTGAAAAACATTAAATCATTTACTTCAAACTTTGTTTTGATAGCTTTATTAACTTCTTTATGTTTTGATTTTGCTAATATTTCTCAAGTCATGAGCAATGCCATGCAAGTACTTTCAACGAGATATTTATTATTACCTTTAGTGAATAACAAACATCATCAAAGTATATAATATAATAATACAAACACAAAAATGCAATCCAAACTAGCATATACCATTTTTTTGTCTTTGTATTTCTTTTAACCATAAGTCAGCATAGAATAATGACAACAATAAAACTGCATGTTCAACAAATAAAGTTATAATATGTTCAATGTCATTTGTACATCGATGTGTTTGTAAGTTAATTTATAGATTCAATTAATTTTAAAACTAAATGCCCCCAAAACATACTGATATTACATTCAGGCTTATTTAGTTTCAGGCTTATTAGTTACACATGACTTTTCTAGTATTATTACCTTAATTAATACTCATTATAATAATTACATTAAAAAAAAGCTTCTTTTAGTTTGTGATGCATTAAAGTTATTGAAATGACAAATTTCTTTACTGTATTGAATTGTCTGTAATTAACAGATGCAATTATGGTACTTGTATATTAATCACATATCAATGGTGAACTTTTGGCTTAATTGTAGTCAAAATAGAATTTCAATAGAGAATTTCATGTTTAACAGCATGTCACTGTCAAACATAGTCAATTGACTAACATGAGCTTTGTGCAAACGTTTTTAGTGATTAATTACTTGCTGCAAAAAAGATGACATTTTTACCAATAAACCGTTGGCACACTGTTAATGAAGAAAATGCATTTGTCTAGGCATTAATAGAAAAATAATATTTTTCATTAATGTCAGGAGTTTCATTTATTTATTTCATTGATTATAATAGTATTTATAAAATAAAAAAAAATTGTGCAACTTTTTAGCTAAAAATAATATTGTGGTATTATAATTGCTTGTAATAACACTGAAATAATTTTAAAGAAAATTAGGCTTAGCTTTTAATAAAGCTAAATGGCCTTCAGTAAAGCATGAGTGCCTTCAATCAACATATTTTTAAATTTGAACAAAAAAGCATTAGAATACAATAAGAATACAAGAATGAATTAAGATTAATTAAATCGCATTTATTTTGTGGACTTTAAGCTGAATTAAAATATAAATAAAATTCTCAAATTATAAATATAATCTAATTAGATAGTAGAAAAAACAAAAAGTTACATGGTTCAAGAACACTATGAAATAGAAGAATATGATCAAATAATATAAAAGTCATATATGTCAATATACTGAGATTATGAAAAAGTCATTCATATATTTCAACCTTACCTTGTTAAGGATGAAGGCTGAAAATCCTTTTTAGCAACAGCTTCCCAAAATGAAGGAGATGGTGGTGACTGCTCAGGCAATTTGGCCCTAGAATATTTTGCATATGATAAACATTCAAGCAATCACAATTCTTTAAGTAAATTTTGAAATATTTCAGCTGAACAGAACAGTCAAATAACATTGTGCTTACACAGAAAATTGTTAATTACCTTTGAATGATATATACAATTGCATATGTTGATCTGTTAGAACATAAAAAGCAATTTTTTCCAAGAAAGTTTATCCAGAAATGCAACCACAAGGCACTACAGTCACATAAAAAAACTTCCAAAGAAATTGAGCTGATAGCTGTGCTGGACATGAACTTTATCTATGTTGCATTGCAATAATATGTATTACTGGAATTTTATACATATTACTTTTAAATGTTCCAGAAAGCTTTATCTGTCACAATAAAAGCGATATAAAATAAATATTTGGATTTATTCAGATTTAGAAGGAGATACTGCAAATACATGTTGTTTCAGAAATCCTGGAGTTGAAATTAATAACTAATAATCCATTATATACCAAGGACTTGTATATATACTCTGATTGGATAAAATCCAGACAATGCAGAAATTGATAAATGTTTTGACAGAAAACCATACCATATTTATTGCCAGATTCTTAGTATTCACTATCTTCATATTTCTACATTGATACATTTTTCTCCATTAAAATCTTTATCTGAACCAATCAAATTTTATTCTTTCTAACATTTACTAAAAGTAATCATCTTCTAGAAGTCACTAATAAGTCAGGCATAAGGAAATTATTTACTAAGACTCAATGGATACATGAAGTTCATATACAATTTTTTGAGACACTCTATTCTATAACACATATGGGTATTTTAGGCATTCATAATAAATTTAAAAATAAAGGAGAACACTTTGATTAGGGCAAATGACTTTGTTTTTTTACTTTTTCACATAAAAAATACAGTCAAAAATAATTTAAGTGATTATCTCTATTAGAAGTAAAAGAAAATCAAAACAAGAAAAATTCTTCAGCAATAAAAATAATTATCAGGAAAAATACTAAAAATATCAAAATTAGGCAAATATAAAGAAAATTAGGCAAAAAGAAAAAAAAAAAAAGAAAGAAAGAAAATACATACCAAGGGCATGTACTCTGACTAGGTGAGTTATTTAGGATTGGTATTTCAGGACTTTGAACTTTGTTAGCTTTCATCATTTTCTTCTGCTTTTGTGACAAGTGGGGTAAGGGTTTCTTATCTGGAAAACTGAAATAAATTTAAAATTAAAACACTACAAACATATAAAAATAAGCAAAATCAGAAGCAAGTTAGTTTGTCCTTATGTTTGCAATTTAGAATTAAATACTTCTTGGACGAATGAATTTAAATCAAGCAATTTAGAGAGTATAAAACATAATGATTACAACTGCTTCTTATTTCACGATAACTGCATTAGTAAGCCACCCCAGTTCTTCCCTATTTAAAAAGGATAAAATTATCTTCCCAATTTAAAAAGGATAAAATTATCCCAATATTTAAATTGGGTACTGAGATGAAAATAAAATAACTCCCATTATGATAAAATGCATGCATCAAAACCCTCCCATTTAAGTAAGAGATATGACCTATCATTGGAGTGGAGGTGACTTAATCTCATAGCTAAATTATATACACAACAGAAACAAGAACAAACTTTCTTATATGAGATTTCCTTTCCCCCATAATTGTGAATATGTGTAAAGGTGCCAAATAGTAGAATTTTATTTTATGATAAAGGAGAAAATATTATTTACTTTGCTTTTTTCTGCAGGGGTGTATAGTTTAATTCTTCTGTTAGCATTATCTGGTCTAAAGTTAACAATTGATCTTTTTTCGGACACTTCATAACCCATTGTCCTTGTTTTTTCACTTCCGATTTATCAGACATTTCAACTGTTTCTGGAACAGGCGATTTCTTCTCATTAGGTAAAGCATTAATGGCATTCTGAAAAAAATATATATATACCTTATTAAATATATAAAATTTCAATGTCTATAACAAAGACTAAAGAAAAGTAAAAAAATTACAAAGATTTGAAGTCAAAAATAACGATTTTTAATATTATGTATTAGAAAAAGAGAAAAATCTGTTATATTCACCAAAGTGAGATTGTTCATATATGATTTATGAATTTTTATAATTAAAATAAGTACCTGAATCTTCAAATTAATCACTAGTATAATAAGGATACATGGTACTTGAGACATTTATTTTTTTGCCACTTTATTATATTTACCTCTGAAAGGAATGTTGTGAAAAATATTTATATCTAATTTTTTATTTTGTGAAGCCAGTTTGAGAGAATAAATGTCAGAACTTTGTAGGCACAAGTAAGAATTTTTATTCTATGAGGCAATACATTTGTCTTAAATTAAAAGACTAATTTAAGACAGAATCAGAAGATGATCTATTTTGGCAAGAAATTCATCTAACAGAAAATTTTAAGTAAAATATCCAATTCAAGGCAATATGATTAATCCAGTCGGAATGGCAAAGCAAGAAAGAGATAGATTGCCCAGGAAGGTGAGAGGATATAATATTTGACACATTACAGAACATCTGGGAAAAATACAGCAAATAGCAGAATGGATGTTGGAAGACGATCAGAGCTCAGTGATCTTATTGTGTATAGTCTTTTAATCAGAATAGACAACAATGAATCCTGTGCAGTTTTCTATGATTTGGCTGAGCCATAGATAAATTAACATCCATTTATTTTGTAATCTGGGTAATCTAATTATAAATCCCAGTTTTTAAATCTTTTTTGATAATTCATGTCACTTTCTAATTTTTATCTTTTAGTCTTTACTCTTAACTTCAGTAATTGTAACTGATAATTGTGTATTGAAGGCTTTGTTAATATAAATTTCATTTATTTGAAATCAGACTATATCGTTTTAATATATATTGTAAAAATTAATTTTTTTAAAAGGTAAAGAATTAATATTACAATTTTGGCTTAAGATTATTTTAGAATACATATCTGAAGATACTAAGCTGTAACAACTGACATAAATGCTTTGTTCTCAAAAATATTTAAGCATGTACTTCTCTCTCAGATCCCCACCCCACCCCCGCACCCTTTCTTACAGCTATATCATTGCAGAAGTTTCAAAATTATCAATAACTTCTGAATTAGTTTTAAAAGAAAGAATTAAAATCCTCACTACTCATCCTTTTGGATAATAATTTTAAAAATCAAAATGATTTTCTGATTTAAAAATAAATTATAAAGCTAGTAGTAAATACATAAAAAAGGAATCTTAATTTAAAAAGAATAAAACTCTTTTGCTGTACAAACCTTCTCATTAATATGAGGAATTACAATATCAATAACAATATCTTTTTCAGGAATTTTAATATCACTTTCTATCTTTTCTGTTACTAACGACGTATCTTTCGACTCAGAACGCCAAGAAGTACATCGACGCCTGCTTTTACTTTTACTCTCATGAGAGTCCATCTTATGTTTTTCAAATGTACTTGTATCACTGATGGGAAATTCTTTTTCAAGTAATTCAAGATCTTTTTTAAAATCACTTCTATTAAGAGAGATTCTCCTACTATACATCCAAGGAACCTGTAAGGATAAACGGCAAAATAGTATAATTGAAAGCAGAAAATTATAGATAAGTGCAAAGATAAACGAATCTTTTTAAATATCAAAAATTTATATTACTTACTAAATTTTTATAATATGTGCTCAATTCTTCCATTGCATCCTTATTAACGATTTCCAGAACTCTAAGATATTTAAAACATTTTAATTAGTTTTATATGAACTTCAATAATATTCTTTTTCTACTTAAAAGCACAAATTACTACAAGATAACATTCATAATATTTTATGAATATAACGATTTTAAGCAGATATACTCCTTTAAAAAATGAAATATTCTTAAAATGTAAGAAATGTATGTAAATACAAATTGTTATTTATAAATAAAAGGAAAAGGTTTGACAAATTTAAAATGAAGTCATACAATTGATTGCTAACATTTATACTTAATAGAATATTAAACTTTCCTCTTCTTCAAATGGTTGTTAGAGAACTAATAAAAATCAGCATATCAAATTTTATGATCTAAAACTGAGATGTGGATTCATAATCGAGATAAAAACATATGAAGAGTCCATTTAATCTGTCACATTCAAGTAAAAGTAAATAATAAAGTTTTAAATAAATAGAAAAAATAGGCATGAAATCCAATAACAAAACAAATTACTTTTGTTAACTTTGGAATAACAGAAAATCCTTTTTTATATGGTTATATTCAATAATTTATTTATTTTACATACTACATTTTACTTATAATTGAAAAAAAAAATTCTAAAGAGCAATAATATGGAAACTAATGATATAATACAATAACAAAAAGTAAATTGCAAATGAAGCATCAAACTTGAATTATATATCTGAAATTTTTCTAACTAATATGTTAATATGAGATACATGAAAAAAATTTACTTACTTTAATTCAACAACTGCAGGCAAATTGATGCATATGAAATGCATGCAGGATCTTTTTAGCTGCTCAGAATTATAAAAAGAAGCAAACTCCAAAAGATCACCTGCATTTTTCAAGGTAACTAAGTAAAGAAAGGACAAAAAAGGCAATCAATACCTAACAGCAATTTTAATTCATTTATAAAAATTAATTCAATTAAGAATTACATTTTTAACTGAAAAAGTCTTCTCACTTTGTCATTAGCAGTCTCAAGAATATTAAACATGCACGCGTGCGCGTACACACACACACACACACACACACACTACAAGAATTCTAAATCAAACTGCTGAAAATAAAAATATAAAATATAAATGTTAAAATAAGAGCTTTATTTATTATTTGTAATTCACAAATTTGCTGTTATTCTTTAATATATATTTATATGTATATAAATATACTTTAAGGGATATAAGATTTATTAATATTTACAAGAAAGCATAAAAACATTAAATATGTAATGATAAGTGATTAGAGAGCTTTTTTTAAACATTAAAATTTGCACTATAAAAAAAAATGTCAGGATTCTAATCAGTTTATTCTTAAAGATTAAATAATTCATTTTGCAAACTTACGCAGTCTAACTAAGGCAAATTCACAAACTTCTTTCAAACGTGGAACCAAAAATTTATCAGCAGTTGCCAAAACACTGCACAGGAAATCAACATCATCAGAATCTATAGAGATGAGAAAATTATTGAAAATTTTAATTTACTATCAAACTAAAATTTCCATAAAAAATTCATTATTTATTCCAAAGGGGAAAAAATCTATATCACTATTATTATATGAAACACAGATAAACATTTATGTGAGGAATTAATCCATCAAAAATCATCAAATGAGAATATAAATAATTTTCATAAAATAGATGCACACCTGTTAGTTTCCCAGCATCATCAGTGTATAAGTATTCAATTAAAATCTCCATGACTTTAGATGATGTATCTTCTAGTGTCAAACTATTAAGTTGAAAATTCTAAAAAATAAATTACAATTAAAACACATTAATGGCACAATGATGACATGAGCAATCACTAAAAACAAGTGTAATCAATTGCAGCTTACAGCAGTTTTATTAATAATAAACCAAATTATAAAATTTTGAAGTCAGCTACATTTAACTTAGAATATTATTATTTTTAATTACAAATAATATTTACCTCTGCCCAACAAGTTCCTAACATGCAATGAAAATAATCGAGTCTAGCAGCAAGAATGCACTTATGACATCCAAAAGCAGTTCCACCAGAGGATATCAAATTAACATCATACAGATTAGGCCTACAAAAAATTAATAAGTATCAAATTTGCATCATTCAGAATAAGTTTAAAAAATCAAAATAACATTGTATGAATTAAACCTCGAAAATAATAATAATAATAAAAGCCTGAATTCATTTAACATCATATGAATAAGGCCTACACAAAAAAAGAATGAAAAATTAAATATCAAATTAACAGCATGAAGGCTAGGTCTATGAAAAAAAAAAAAAGAAACAAAACCCAAGCCTATTAATAAAGAAAATATTACAATTACAAATATTATAATATCATAACTGCACACAATTAAACAATAATCATTATATACTTACAAGGATCGTCGACTAAAAGTCAGACGTGGCATCTTATCCAATTCATTAGCAGATATCTTACCATTAATAATCTTCACACTCTCTAATCTGAAAAAACAAAAATAGTCAATTAAAGCAGAAATGCTTCACAAAAACGATGTTTAAAAAAACATCTGCAATTAACAATTACACAAGATACAAATAAAGTTTATTTAACATGTTATGCATTTGGACCTGTTTCTTTCCTTTTTAGCAATTGAATAACAGAAAAATAACTTTGAGAAAACAAATGATACAATAAAGAAAAGGGCAAGAGTGAAAATGAACACATTCATGAAAGAAAATAGCATACTTCTATAATAATATTTTTGTAAAATTTCTAATTTTAAAGGTATTGCACAATTTATTCTCTTGCATGAGCAAATTTCTATATAGTTTACTTCAAAGTTTATGAGCATACTATTTATAAGCTTTTATTAAAAACTAGACTAGTTCAGTAATTAGTTCAATACAAATAATGGTTCGATTTAACATAAATTAAATTTCTTTTGTCCAGTTAATATTCATGATTTTAACCACAAAATATTTTCAGCATGAAATTATGGTAAACATCAAAATCCTATATTTCAACTAGACATTGGCTTTTCCAGAGTTGCAATTTCATTTTTTTAAAATTTCTGAAATGTGTTGTACATATAATAAATGGAATCTTTCTTCTTTAGTTTCAATTATTAGCTTTTAAAAAAGTATTAATGAAAATTATGTTAAAAAGGGTCAAAAGGTAGGACATTTAAATTAAAAAGACATTTTTTTTAGTAATAACATTTTGGAAGTTACAGAAAAAAATGATAAAATCTCATTTCATTTGAAATTAAAATTCTAAAGAATTTTTCTGAAATGCATATTTCACCTACAAAAGGATAGTACCTCAGTCGTTCCAGTTCAAATGATCTAATTTGAGGATAGCAGGCATACATCTCCACTACAACTTATTATCAAAGACAGAAATATTATTGAATCTTGTTGCGAATTAAGCTATTTTAAAATTTGTTTAGATATCACAATCATTATGGAGCTTAATCAAAACAATTTCATATCGATATTAATTATTGCAACAATCTGAAATCATGACCTAGATTTTACTTCTAAAATGAATTAAGACCAATGAGTATAAATAATATTAAAAATTATTAAATTTCATAAACAAAACCATGTATTAACATTATTAAATTTCATCCAATTATTATTTGTGCTAATTTATGTTAAATCCAACCATTATTAAATTTCATAAACAAAATTGAATATATATTAAAGAAAAAAAAACTAACTTTATCCAACAAAACAAATAAAAATATAGAAACAAAATGATAAACATCATGATTTATTAATAAAAACAAGAATTTAAAACTCATACATACAACAATCACAAGGAATCTGGTTTGAAATCATTAACTTAGTTGAAACTTTTAAATTTTCATCAATACCTGACAAAAATAATCATTAATATTATGTCTTCATATGCAATGAATAATTTAAAAAGATAAAGACAGGTAAGAACCTTTTTGAAAGACGAGTGAGGCCAAATCTTTTACTAGCTTCTTGTACAAGCTGCACTGGATTAGGAGATTTAGAATTTTTGGCACCTGATTTACCTTTTTTTCCTTCCTTTAAATGAAATAATTAATTAGAAAATTGAGATAAAAATAATAATTTACAAAAATGATATAATTAAAGAATTATTCACAATGATATAATGTATTGTGGATGGTTTACAGAATTAAAAAAATACAAACAAATTCCAAAACTTTATAAACTTATTATCCTCCAACAAACACATTGACACAAAACACAATCAAAACAAGCGAACTGCATAAACTATTTTATAGTCAACCAATATGAAGGCTTGGTAGCATTATAGCATTTACTCAACATAACAAATAGACTATTTCATTTTTAAATATTTTATTCAAATAAATAATCAAATCATTAAAACATTTTTCAACTTTAGAATAATTTTCTTAAGGTAACAGTTAAAGTAAAAAGGAAATACAAGTTTATTCATACATTTGGTTGTATTAAGCCCCTTTGAGCAATCAATTATGGTTGATAATTGAAATATGAGCTTTTAGAAATGTGTATTAAACTAGCTCTTCTGAACGATGGTAAAATCATTGTGATCTAAAAAATAATTTACATATCTAATAATAATGATAAATAAAGTATGAATCAGTTGGAAGAACTACAAGCTAAGAATGAAAAATGCTGGCTCAAGCATTAAATGGAATGATCAGAATTATTAATAATATGTCATTAGGATGATAGCATTATAAAACAAATAAAGTGCATAACTTTAAATGCAAGCTATCACAATTTTCAATTATTGTCATTCAGAGACAGTTCTTTATGAAACGAACTTCTTCTTTTCTTTTAAAGTCTTGATATCAAATATTTTTTTTATGTTTTAATCTTTTGATAGTTTAAAAAAATGAACAGTTTTGCTCAAATTATCAAGAATAATTTCATATGATTCTCCCTTGAAAATAATTGTTTATTATGAAGATAAAGCTAAAGCATAGAAATTTCAAGCAAGAGATTTTGAAAGTCCCATTAAAATTTTTTTAGAAAAATTAAATATGTAAATAAAAATTAGAAATTAAAAAGATGTGAAATTTATTAAATTGAGTTTTGGAATTTGTTAATAACTGCAGTATTGTTTTGCCATAAAAACATTTAGAGTAAGTAATATGAATAAGTTTTCTTTTAAAGTAGTTTAATTGGAATTTCAAAACAGCAAAAAGATAATTTCATTAAAATAATTTCTAAACTTCAAATGGATTGTACAATAGAAAATACAGTAACATTCCAAATATGAGGAGGCCATAGTAATTTTAAAAAAAGTGTTTGATGCTAATTTTTTTTTCTAGGCATAATAATACATAATGGGAAAAAAAATGATGTATTGAAATTTTATTACACTTAAGCCATAGAACATCCTTGTATACAAAAATTATTTTCAGACATGTTTAAGAATCAAGTATAAAACAAAGAAATTACATACCTCTTTTGCCACTGACCATTTGACTTCATATCCATTAGTTAAAAAATCACAGTGATTAGTATACATAAATTTGAGAACTTGCTCAAAAGCTACAGATTTCATGCTGTCTATCGTCATTGCATTATTAGAATTTTCTTTGCTAAACAGCTTTTTAAAATATTCACTACGAGATGCCAGAATATATTTATGAGCAGCAAATTCTTTTTTTTCTACCTAAGGAATACACGAAAACAAATTAATTATTTAATTAACTTATTTTAATAAACAGGTAAATTAAAATAATCTATTATAATAAAAATGGAGCTCGAAATGCGTTGCTAAGCGCAAAACTGGAGAACGGCTCGACCGATTCGGCTAATTTTTTGTTTAATAGTTTCGTTAAGACACGAGGATGGTTCTTATGGAGAGAAATAATGAAAAAAACTGAGAGGAAAAGAGTTAAAACGACACTTTTCTTACTTTCCCGCCAAAAGTCTGCATTTCCTTCCCCCACGCCAACCGAGTGAGATAGCAGGAAGTAATAAATTATCATTTGTTTAGAAAGAAATACGCGAAGTCAGTTGGTTTTCATTCATAGATAACGGGATGTTTAAAAAAGAAACAAAATAGCTGCTTTTATTATTAGTCTGTATGAATATTTAATCTATGCCTGCTCGAAATAAAATTTGGGCAGGGAAGAAAAAAAAGAATAACAAAGTGAAAATAGGGTTTGTAGAAACAAAATTAGTGAAGAAAAAAAGGATAGAAAAAAAAAGAAAAGAAAAGAAGGATGTGTGTGTATCAATATTATTTCCTCTGTGCGCGGCATTTTCCGAGCTTTTTTTAAACTTTCGCATCTCTTAAAAACCAATTGTCTTTATTGTTTAGTGTGTTTACATTTATGAAAATTTGAATCTCATTATTCTATGAAAATGTAGAATTTTAGACCTTTCCCTCCACCATTTTATCAATTCCGGGACAATCATTGCTCGGATACAAAGAGAAAGATGAATAGCACAATGAACAGAACATCTGAAGAAAATAATACTAAATAATACTCTAAATGAATTATATGATTATCAAAATTTGTTTGGTTTAAAAATATTTTGATGAAAAACCTGTTATGAGACACAGCTAAATAAAATATTATATGAAAATTTTAGCGAGCATTAATACTGGCGAACCGACTGGTCGCCAAGGGCAGCTAGTACAAAATAGAAATTAAGTTTTCAAAAACATTCATTTATTAGAATAACTCTGAGGTAAAATAATAATTTGAGAATGAAAAAATGTAGGTAAGCATGCACTAGCAAATAAAATAAATATCAAATTATGCTGCAATGTTTTCAGCACAATTTGAATTCACGCAATATATTTAAAAGTTAAAAATGCATTTTTAATTTTAACAGATGCTTAATAATTTTCCTTATGATAGCTATCTTGTCTTAATTTTTATATGGTACCTTCATATGTTTCAAAGGCAACTTATACTTTTATTATTGTACTTTCAATTCCATACTAGATATAATTTTCTTATTTTTGTAATTTATAATAAATTAATAAAAGAATTTTAACAGCTTTTATTTTTGTTATTACTTTCTAGTTTTATTATATACATAATTTTTCATTAATAATAGAATGAAATCTTATAATGAATCTTTTTTCCTATTTATCACATGATGACCTATTTATATTGATTATTTAAGTACTGAACAGATTATATTTGTCATTAGGAAAATTCATGAAATTTTACATACATTCAGTAAAATAAGTAAAATTTTTAGAATTCGAAAAATCTAGCATGTGGTAGTAAAAACCATTTGTGGAATTCCATTTTACAAACAAAAAAATTTATAAAAATATGCAAAAAGTTAGATACATACTTTAATAATTATATCATGAAAGTCATCGTGCTTGTGCATTTCTAAATACATTCTTGTTAGGTCTTGTTGAATTTTTGAATCACCAACCATCGGCAATTCCACAAGTCTAAAAGTAATAATTTAGATTAAAATCCTGATGGCAAGGCAGAAATACTTTTTCTCTATATAAGAAAAGAGCTGAATTTTTACTTCAATGAAAACTATTGATTAAAAAAAAAGGAAATGAAGAAGCATAATGATACAGTTACTATAATTTTTCAGAACTAATATATTTTAAATATCTTACTTGGCAATTCTTATGAGCTACAATTTTTGCTGATTAGAGGGGAGGGGGAGAAGATTTATTTTTGATACAAATCATATGCCACAGTAGCTCTTCAGCATATTAAACAAGTATTTCTAAAGTACTTACGATATACAATATGGGATTTTAACAATACTTTGACAATTAATCCCAGCAAAAATAATCAAATAATTTATAGATTTTTCCCTATTTTTTTTTAAAAAAATTCATGTAGCATTAATTGTTTAAAAGATTTCAAAATAATATTATACAAATTTCTTTTCAATAAATAATAAATTTACAATGCACAATTGTTAATGTTATTCTTAAATCCTTTCTATAGATTTTTACACTCGGTCAGTTTCTTTTATACAATTATAAATTAATTCGATGATTATCTTACCTACAATAAATTGCAAAATATGCACTTTTAATAATGTGCCTCTACCAATATTTGTTGTTTTGGCAAGAAAAGAATTATGTCAAATTTTGTGTGCAATACTAGATTATATAATAATCACTATTTGAGATGAATATAATTTTATTTCTTTTATTAATAAATAATTAATTATTTAATAAATTACTACAAGATCTTCAAAAAATCATACATAAAAAATATTTTGCAATGAAATTATATAAAATATATATTTTAAAACATGTAGAATTTTTTAAAAACAATTTAAAAAATCATGTATTAAATGCATTTATTTCATTTCTTTTATTACAAACTTACAAAATTGTGTTAAAAATAACTTACCCCATTTTTGGATTAGATTGCAACACTGCAAAATTCCTCCCTTTAGAGTCGCTCGTTATAGAAGTTCCTCTATAAATGTTTGGCAATTTTTTGGCTTTAATAAAATGACAATCATCAGGATCAAGAAGAACAGTTAAACCTATTGAAGCTTGTTTATTGAAAAGAGATGGAGTGTGCAAAGTTGATGAGGGTGGAGCTGAGCGTTTGCCTTTGAAATTTACAATGGTGCCAATATAACCTTCATTATTATTAGTTATCAGTCCAATTGAATAGTGATTAATGTGAATATCAGAAATAATTAATTCTTTTGGAGAGGTAAATAAACACCTTCTCAAATATGGATCAGTCTGTCTCCAAAGATAAACCTGAAAAATAATTGAGTTGGCATATTTATAGACCATAATACAATTTTTTAAAAATCTGCTTAATTTTTTTATAATGCACTAAAATGATGTTAGTTAACAATATATAATTATTACAAAGAAAGTATACACAAGGTTTCATAATTAAAATCTACCTATTTAGAAAATTCACAAAATAAAAAAACAAACAAATTGCCATCAAAATATGGTACACCACGTGAGCTAAATGAATTGCTTTTGGAACCACAATTTTTTTCAAAATTGTAAAGAAACATGCCAAGGTGAATTATGATTGCTAAATGTAGTTTTAAAAATGTATTGCCAAAAGAGAAAATTTTTAAAAAAGCAATTTTTAAATAAAGATCTACACAAAATTAAACTAAAAAAATGCACAGTATTTGAAACCCTTTGACACACACACAGAAAAATTAAATTAGCTGAAAACCACTAACCCATTCATATATTAAACGGATATTTTGTAAAATAATTTTTTTAAAAAAGAATAAAAATAGATGTTATTTTAGAAACTACTAGGCAAAAATCTCATCATTTGAAAAATACTATCTCTATGTTTTGCACCTTTCACTTTATCATTGATGAGATTAAATCAATTAAAACAAAGTGAAGAAATCCTTGTTCTTGAATTATATAAACCCTTTATTTTTAATGGATTTCTTTGCTTTCAAATAACATATCTTTCTAACATTATTCAGTTTTCCTTTTTAAATCGTGAAGCCATATTTAACAAGAAGTTCGAAAGCAATGATTTAATGTTCAAGTAGAATTACAAACAGTAGAAGCCTATTTAATTCTTCTCAATCGTAATTTACAATAAGGATACATTTTTTGATAAAACTTTTTATATTCTTATAAAGATTGAGACAAATATTTTTAAAATAAAGTTTCTACAAAATTTTAGACTTTTTTTATTTCATACTGCCTCAATAGTGTTGAGCACATACAGCTTTTTTTTTATTTATTTAAATGCCCTCTAAATAAAAATAATGATTTTTTTTTTGTTATATTGAAATTGTTACCTTCATAAATTGCCATAAAAAGCATTCTGAAATCATTAGAAAATTAGAATGTTCTTACATTTAAATTTGAATAAGTGTTTTGGAGGCTACTATTTTTCAGAATAATTAAAAAATGAAAAAATTTAGTCAGAAAAAGTTTAGTAATTATCTTTTTCAATGCAGAGAGAAAATGATATGTAACTATTATGCTAAATCAAAGTTGTTTTTCTTCAAAAAAGAAGCAAATCAAGTAATAATGAAAACAGAGAATGAATGCAATGATTAATTTTTATAAATAAAATCTTTGCTTGATTAAAATTATTCTTAGTTTGAAATTCCAAGTATTCATTTAGATAAATAATCAAGAAATACCTTTCCAGATTTAGTTAGAAGAGCAACTCTTAATTCCAAGCCCCCACCTTCACGAACGCCAGCCACATCACATCGAGAGTCTAAATGGCCTCCAACGACAGAGAGTTTCATTATTTCTAATTGCCTGAAAAAAAATATGTTGCATGTTTATTTTAAGTTAATATTTCAAATAATTTTTTTAACAAAGCAATACTTTGCAAAGGATAAGGAAATGCAAATAATTAAGTACAGAAAAGGCTGCTCTAAAAATGTTTTCCGATAAAAATGCACTGCCCAGAATTCTGACAATGTCTTGATTCTTTATGTGAAAGTTTGACCAAATTCTTAAAATCAGAAAAATTGAAAAAAGAATCCAGTACTTCAATCTCCCTCTATATCAAAGAGAATGATTACCTTCAAAAAAGTGAATTCACAGGACAATTCACCAACACTCACAAAACACGAAAAAGTGAATTCATGAATTCACAGGATGTGTTGTGAGAAATAGATGCAAAAAGTAAGTATATTCCTACATTTTTTTTAACTTAGCAATTTTTTATCTGAATTCACAAAAATAAAAGTTTCATAAAACTTGATTTTACTCCACCCCAAATTTCTTTTACATTGTAAATATTAGATGTAACAGAATTTTCTAATGGCAAAAATAAACATATAGCAAGATTAGTTAATGAATAACAATTTTCAAAAGAATAAAAACATTTAAACTGTGTGTTCAAATGAAATTCAAATTATTGAAAATTCATGGTTTCAAATTAAAATTTAAATGAGTATATAAATGCATGACATTTCAGGTTTTATTAATGAAGTGTTTAAACACAAATTACCTGGAAGCAATTTTACGAATTTGATACTCATGAAGAACATAAACATCACCTCGATTTGTAGCACAAACAATTGCCCCATCACTAGAAGCAACATGAGTTAAACTGCATTCTTCTGTATACAAGCCAGAGACTTGTCTGGGATGAATTTGAGTACGATCTCCTTTTGGATGTCCTAATTTATCGAAGATAAAAATAAATTATAAACAAAAAGATTATTTATCTAAAAATAATTACATTAAGAATATCTGCATATAGCAAATTCCACAAAGAAATAATTTTTCAAAAATAGCTATTTTCTTTTTTTTTCAAACTTAAATAGAATTATATGCATTTTTATGAATCACATGCATTATCTAATATTTAAATAATTAAACCTTTAAGTTGCAACATATTTCATCATCATAAAATTTTTGTGTTTCTGCATAAAATAAATTACATTAATGATATATAATTCAAAATTTGTGATAAGTTAGGTAATATGCAAATAAATAATTTAGCAGCATTGAAGAAATAAAATGGAATTTTTACTTGGTTTTTAAAGAGTTAAAGATTGCCTTTTAAAAAAGAAAGAAATTAATAGCTCCTTGTCTTTAAAAATATGAAATTTCTACTTCAAACTTATCTAGCTTCATGGCAAAACTCAAGAAATTTCAAACTAATCCATAAAAAATTGTAAATTTTATTAAATATTAGGAATTAATAATAATTAGAAACTAATAAAAATAATTAATATGAGAAAAATTTAAATAATTAAAATAAAAACATTTTGAATAATTAATAACCTCTATTACTTGAGATTCCCTCGAAATATCATTCATTCATTACTATTAAACGGAAACTTGTCATAAAGCATACCAAAAATTTTCTATTTAAAAATAATTCTGATATGCACTTTACTGAAATTTCACTGCAAGATTTTAAATATTTGTATTGAAACTCCTCTATTCATATAAGTACTAAATCCCATTTTTTGAAAATGTATGACTTTTGCTTCTTAATTTTTATTAACTAATTACTTTACTTTATTAGTTATATTATTGATATAATAAATAGCAGAGAATGGATGCAAAATAGTATCTATACCCTAATTTGCTTTAAGATCAAATGATAAACGGTGAGTAACTATTTAAGACACATTTTATAATAAAATAAAAACCAGCAAATGGCAATTTAAAATATTTACAGCTTACAAGTGTAAATTCTAGCTGCAAACTGTACTAGGAACTTTTAACTTGAAACCTAGTATTAATTGTTTTGAAATTTAAATGTATTTTTTGTGTTCTGTTACTAAAATTCATTAGTATATTCATAAGCGAATTGTGGCAGATAAAGAAATTAAATTAAACATTGATGCAATTATAAATATCAAAATGATAATATTTCATCACACTTCTTGTTTTATAAAAAGGAAAAAAGGAAAATTATAAAATGCATGAAAAACCAATAAAAATTAGCAGTTTTTTAATAATTTTTTAAAAATATATTGAAATGTATTTTCTTACACATAAAAAGAATAAATGCTTTATAGCAGAATTTAGACAATATTCTTAGCAAAATATAGAATTAAGTTCAATATTAATATTTAATTAATTTACTGATTGATATACTAGAGATTGCTTGGGATTAAAATTCTTTCTTGATTAATACTTTTAACACGAGAGTTATATCTGCATAAAATATTATAATACAGAAAATTCCTTTATCTTCTAAAGGGTTTCTTGTCAGCTTTTGTTTAAAATTAAAATATCAATCAAACTAGATGATATTTTCAAGTTGACTGTGAGTTAATTTTTTTCCCACAAGTTAAAAATACTTATAATATATTAATACCGCAAATAATCATTTAATGTTTTACTGTAATATTAGTATAACAAAAGATAAGAATTTTGTTTTTATTTGAATAATACACTTAAGTTTGGATTTAAGAATGTTAAAATCACCATTTTAGGATTAATTAAAAGCAGGTCAGGCAGGTTTAATTTTAGAATTTATTAACAGCTTAATTATATTATTTAATTTTAAGATTTATTGATTTTAAGATTAATTATTTAATT
>JAOUZG010002851.1:13252160-13267792 GCA_026289955.1 Argiope argentata
ATTATTTAATTTTAAGATTTATTGATTTTAAGATTAATTATTTAATTTTAAGATTTATTGATTTTAAGATTAATTATTTAATTTTAAGATTTATTAAAAGCAGGTTTCATTTTAGGATTAAATAGCTTTTCCGTTCAAAAGTTATATTGGAATAAAAGATAAATTTTAAAAAATAAATATTTCACAAATTAAAAAATACATAAATAAATAAACAACTTTTTAATTAATTAAATGTATAACTTTTATTTTATTTTTAAAAGTTGAAAAAATATTTTTTTTCATGTTTAATGAAATAAAAGTGGAAAATTTGTTAAATTCAGCCCAATAGTTTAGGAATAAATCAAGAATATACATATATAGCCATAATGGTATTTATTTATTTAATTATTTTAATTTTGGACCCTCACTGTAGTTTCATCAAAACCAGTTATTCACCAGAATAATTTTTCATATTTAAAACGTTTCAAGCTTTCAAAATTTTATCAACATATGCAGTTGAAACATATATAAAGGAAAAAAATAAAATGATGCTTTACCGAGTTGCCCTGCATTGAGTCCAAAAGTATAAACACTATCTTTAGTATATATAACAGAATGGAAACGAGCAGCAAAAATTCCAAGAATAGCTTTTCCTTTCAAAAATTTTAGAGTCAAAGGTTTTGGTGTCAAAAGTCTTTCAGGAGGGGGAATATGGCCAAGCTGGTGGTATGTATTTAAACCACAACTCCATACCTGAAATACGAGAATAACTCGTTATTATGAAAACAGACAACAAACTTTCACTTTTGATGCATTTAACAAATTTTTTATGTAAATATATTTATGATGCAAGTCTATACATTTTATTGACATCCTGACCTAAATTTTTTTAAAAAAATTCATTTGAATATTGGAACATTCCAAAAATGGCAGTCACAAATTTTTCAGAACAATTAACAACATTTACCACATTCAAAATATACATGCCTTTACCAAAAAATCCTAAAAACACTTCCTATTTATTCTTGCTCCCTCAGACAATTTTTGCTATTGAAGGCAAAAGAGGGATTGATGATAGTGAAAAGAGAACTATTTATAACTACTAAAGAAATATCTACTTCAAATAACTGGATATATTAGTTTGTGAATTAAATATATGTAATGTGAACTACTTAGATAAATGTTTTGTTTACAGAGTATCAAATATGTTGTTTTGATTTGATAAAAAATCCACCCTTTTTTAATACACATTAGAGGAATAAATTGCTGCACACAAACAATTAATAGGTTTTGGATGGAAAAATTGGTTGAAAAATATCCTGAGAAATTTATTTATAGACTTTTATTTAATATATTTTCTATAAACAAAAGTACTGGCATGAATACATATTACATAACTTCATATAATATATAATTTGCATATTATATATAAATGATTTTTATTCACTTTAAAATTAAATCCAAAATTCTATAATGATGGTATTTACATCATTGAAATTTTTTATATTTTTACAGTTAATTCTGAATAATTTACCATTTAATAAAATAAACTACTTATTACATTCTAAACTTGAATCATTAATAAAGTAAATAAATGTATGGAAATATTTTAACTAGAAAATTTTGTTTTTCATAATATTGTTTTAATTAAATTTTTTAATTACTCTATAATCCTAGAGTTCAAATGTAAAGACATATATTTGCAATTTCAAGAAAAAGAAGTATTGTGCAAACTATATGAAATATTTAACTTTTAATTTATATTACAACTTCAAATAAAATTAAAGGTTAATATTTAAATATATTAAATAAATAAATCAACAACTTGATTCACCCTTTTTAATGCCAGGTCAAATTTATGAATTCTCTAGGGTTTGGGAAGAAGCTTATAGGAAAAACAAAATAAAAATGTTTGCCAAATTCAAAAAAATTATAAAATAACAGAATACATTAATATGAATTGTATTTCAATATTTTTTAAAAGTAAAGTTCTCTTGCCTACATAATGGTATATATATAAATTTTTTGGCATTTTTCACAAGTGTTTTAAAGGAATGATATGTCATCTTTCAGCACCAAAAGAGTAATAACATAATTTTACTGATGGAAATCAAAAATTAAGAATAATGGAATTTCTTTATTCTAAACATATTTCATGATAAATGATTGAAACAAATAAGAACATAAAACATTTTTAAAAATAGAAATTCTACTGTTATATCATACTTGTCTGTTCTCGAGCAGAAGTAGCAAATGATCTTGCCCAGCAGCAACTTGCAGACAAATTTGAGAGCCTAATCCTTTCACAGGAGAGGGAGCCAATGATATATCTTCAGTATCCTGACCCAATCGACCACCATGTCCATATCCACAAGTATACACTTGCCCAGTGCTTGATAAGAAAGCACTATGAAATTTACATATAACTACCTGAAATTTAAATTCAATAAAACTGAGCACACAGGAAAACTATACAGATAATATATATTATACATAGTAATACTTAATCAAAGATTCATTTACATTGTAATGAAAAATATCAATTTAAATTTTACTTTAAATAGAAATTAATTTGCCTGCAGTTATATATCCTACATAAAAGCTACTTGTTCATCTCGCGCAAATAATGTTTTTATTAAAAGCATAACTTTTATTCAACTGAATTATAACAATACAGAATGAGTGAATGATTATATATTATTAATATAATCCACACCTGTAGTTTATTATTTTTTTTGTTCATGTTGAATGACATTTCTCACTTTAAAAATATGTCAAAATGAATATAAAACTTATAGTTATTACAAGAAAATAGTATTAATAAAGTATATATAAAAGTTTAATTCTTAGTTCTTAGCAATTCTCAATTTATTAAAGAACAAAATATTTATTAATTTAAAGAAGTGTATCAATTGGGAAAAAAAATTAATAATATAAACACGCTTAAATTAACATGGTCTATTTTATGCCTCTCTCAGTTATTGTTTTGCATATTTAATTTCCCTAAAAAAAGCTAATTACTTAAATTTTAATCCACTCTTGACAAGATCTGTAAATTAATTATTAATTGTAATTCCAGAATTTTACATTCCACATCTTTCAAAACTATGGAATGTTTCTAAAAAGTCTTTAGCAAGAAAAAATTTTAATTCACTTTTATGAAGAACAACAAATATCCATAAAAATAATAACATGCTTATGATAAATATCCCTTTCACCTGTTATGTAAGAGACATGGATTAATATTTTTATTTCATAACTAAATATATAACATGAAATTTCTTTGACACAAAAATTCTGAATATTTATCATAGTACTATGCAGAATGATATGAAAGTCTTCATCAATTTTGAAATGTATTTGTTTTGGGGAAAACAAACAAACCAGAAATGGAAAAAAAATTACAATAGGTTAAAAATATTATCAAGTTTATAATATTTTTCAATTTTCATATATTTGGTGATTAAGCTCAAAAAGTTAATTTATATTTTGTCTTAACAGTTATACTTGTTACGAACTTCAACTGGATTAAAGAAAAAGTCTAATGTATTAAATTTTTTTTACCTGTTTAATATCTATGAAATCTTTTCGGAAAACTTCTAACACATCTGGTACAGTCTTGCTTTGAGAGTTACCTACTCCAAGATTGTAATTGAAATTTGAGCCCCACACATATACATCAGATGGATCTAAAGAATGTTAGCAAATTTTTTTCATACTGTAAGCATAGATTCGACAAGGTTAAATATTAGTGATGAGTTAAATAACTTCACTGCACAACAGCTGTTGTTGAAAAGAAACAACATGCAAAGAGTTGAAAAATATACATTTTGGTTATGAAATGTAACCATTATTATCTATGAGAAAAGAATTCACCACTTCTGAAAATATTTTACACATATGTATAAAAAATTTTTTAAAGAATATTTCATTTGTTTTAAGAGGTATGTTATTATTTCAATAGTATCTGTAAATTTTTCTGCATAATTATAAAAAGATAAATAAAAATTTAATTATTGTAATCAATACAACATTGCATATTAATACATTGCAATATTGCATATTAAAGTATAAACTAAAATAGATACAGGAAGGTTTCAAAAAATATGAAACACGATAAATTTTACATCAATTGCAATTAAATATAGTTTATTACCTGAAGGCTGGTACTCAATATATGGAAGCCGGTCCTTTACTATTATATCTAAAGGAGTAAAACCTTCATGATCAGTAAGTTTCAAACTAGCACCATTCTGAAAGAAAACAATGAAAGAGTGAAAATAATGATGTGAGTAGCATAAATAATTTATATTTATATGGGAAATATCTAAATAAAAATTACATATTGGAAAAAACTTTACATATTTTAAAAGACACTTAATAAAATATAATTCGTATGAACTAAGTTTTGTATTATGATGTATATGCTTTAATCTTTACACTTTAAGCAGCATTTGCTAAATAAATGCTAATGAATTATAGTTTTAGGAATAATAAGAATATCAAGAGTCATTAATAAAAAATTAAAACTGAATTTCTATTTGGTTTGTAGAAGGATAGCACACATATGCAATTCATCTTTATTAGCAGTAAAAATAAGAAACTTTTAAACATACCATACACAATACTCTAGCTGAAGCCAATTGACCATAAAAGAAGCTCCGGTGTAGTGCTGTCCAACCAGATTCACCATCTTTAACATCGATATCAGCATTACACTGCTTCAATAACCATTCAACAATTTCCCACTTCCCACAGGCTACAGCAACATGCAAAAGATGCCTTCCAAATTCATCAGAAATAGCAGCAAAGTTATGGCACAACCAACTGTAGAAAAAAAAATGTAATGACTGACAAGTATAAATAGTTTACAGTTGCTTTTTAAATTAAAGCTGAACATTTATTAATCTGGGACACTGTATTTTGAGAATAAATGTTTATTTCTATAAAATTGAAATAACTGCTAATTAATAAACTAAATAAATTAAATAATCTGAAACAAAAAGTAATTCATATATTTTTTTAATAGATAAATGCAATTCTATGCAAACAGTAGCATATAAATACATCTATAGATATCATAGGAACATATATGTGTTTTTTTTTTCTGAGAAAGAAAAAAAAAAAACACTTTCTGCTGTTTCAGAACCAATAAGCTTTAATGAAGGAAGTTATTTGTATGACAAGCAGAAAATGATAAATTTCTTATATAGAGTCTAAAGGTTATATTCTTTTGACATCAGCAAAACTTACTTTTAATTCCTCTAATTTTGTATATAAATATGCATTTCATTGTTTAGCTTATACTTTTTACTTGTATATAATAGTTGCTTTCTAATAATATATATATATATATATATATATATATATATATATATATATATATATCTATATAACTTCAACAAAAATCCTTTCCTAGAAATTGCCTTATCAACTGGCACGTGTCAAATTATTGCTTCTCAGCGTTTGCACTATTGCAATAAAAGCAATTTGTATATCTCAAACACCAAAAATCACATTCTAACAATTATAATATATTATACATAAATGTGAAATAAGCTGATAGTATAAATATAATCTTTTTATAAAATAATCTATATGATAATGTGTACCTAGTTTACACACCTTGTAAGGAAATTTGAATCAGCCCAATTATTTTTTAAATTCATGCTTATGTCATTTTTATACAACTGAAATGAGCTAAAAAATATACTTACACAGCATATGTCCTAAGTTGAGAAGTGGTGGCAAATGGTACACAGCTGAAAATTTGTTTAGCATGAAATGAAGACCTGCATTTTGAAGTACAATCTCTATCTATTATATGCTCCATTACTTTCGTCAGACTTTATACCTCGCTTTTCCCCTCTTTGGTATTTAAATTGCCCTATATCACTCATTCATCCAAAACTAAAACTAGAGCTAGTACTAATTTAAATCAAAAGAAAATTACAACAGACTGAGAAATAATAATTGCTCAACAAAAATAAGAGTACTAAAAGGAAGAAAAGAAAATCATTTACAAATTTGTTTCAGCACCCCATAATGGGGATGCTGTGCCTAACTGCAGCTTTAGAAAGCCATAATGGTATTGTGGAACCTGCAAGGAAAGAAAAAAAAATTTAGTATTTGATTAAGGATATATATATATATATTGTATATAAAAAAACTACAATTAGTTTTTTTTAACAAAGACAAATTAAGAGTAATGTATTGCCAGTTTTGTTTTACTTCTTTCTTCACAATAGATGTTTTTCAACTACTTAAGTGTAATATTAATCATGTCTAAACATTCCCCAATACTGTTATTTTTGAATTGCTTTAAACTATAATCATTTTCAGTGCACTGAAAAACTAAAGAAATCTTGCTTTTGCTGTTAGCAAAGATATAAGATGATTTTTTTACCCCCCCCCCCAAAAAAAAAAATGTAGTTGATGATTTTAGATATTCTAGGTACAGAGGTATATCCAAGAAAATTTGACAGGATTAAAACAATTATTATTTCATTCTCTGCAATCATTGGTTTAATATGGCATTCAAGACACACTTTATGCCATTTAGCTAGAATATAGATAAATGTCCTCCCCCCCTTTTTTGCCCTTTCATCTTTTTTAAATTTAATTAGTATAATTGCAAAATCTTGCATACTTTGTCACCCAATCACTATACTAACTATTTAGGCATTGCATTCATGATTTAAATATTCCACTCACTTAGTTCAAAAATAAGCAAAAGAAATCAGCTGCCCCTTTTACCTTCCTTCACGTGATTATTTTATATAGACACATTAAAAAAAACATCCTATATTTTCATTAATAATAAGAAAGAAAATTTCATAGTACTGCTAGCACATTGAAAATGTGGTATTATTCCATCAGTTGGGCAGCAGCAAAAAATTGGCACAGAAATTTAGTGGAATTTTACAATATTTCGTAATTTTTTGCTGACGTTTGGCTCGCAGAAAAATAAAGAAAATGTTTTGAAATGCAACCAAAATGTTTTGACAATGATTAAATAAAAAAGCAAGCCAAAATACCAATTGTGTTTTAAAGTGCACAAAACAGTTATAAAAACAAAAAAAAGTCCCAACAAATCTGTCATACCCAATAGTAATGAAAAAAGATCCCATTAAAAGAAAATATATTTTAAAATTATACTGGTATGTTCTTATTGTAGTGGTTTCAGGGCTTATTTGGTGATATTCAGATTATTTCAAGACTGCAATCCTGTTAAATCACTAAAGTACTGTGAACATTTTGATAAAATTTAATGAACATTTTGTTGATAAATACCAACTTCTAGGAGAATGAATTTTAGAGATAGCTATAATATGGAAACAACATAATTTTTAATTTATTTATCAATAAAGGGATTTTTGTTTAGGACCCTCAAAAGTAATTTCATATGTTAATATGTTTAAAGCCATCATAAAGTATGGATTTTATCTCATCTATTTAAAATGTTATTTTAGTTGCAATTGTTGTTTACGTAAAAGAAATGAATAAAGAGTAATATGATAATAGTAAATATAACACTTATATCTTAACAAGAATATTTTTTTAAAAATTCAAAATAATTTTTTAACAAATCCACATATTATCAGATATGTTACATCATATTTTCAATGTACTTTTTAAGTAACTGCCCACCAAAATATTCAATACTACACATATCCCTATTTTACTATACACTAAAACTATGGCAGGAAATATCAATTCTAGTGGATATGGAAAAATTTTGCACAAGAGAAAATAAATTTTGATGTTTTGAAATTTATTTAACTTCTGCATTAAAGTTTACATGCTTTACAAGATAAAATGCAACAAAAGCTTAGAAAGAATCAAAAACAAAAAGGTAGAAAATGATTAAAAATAAACAACTTTTAAAAGTAATAAAAATTTTAAATAAATAGAATGAAGGAAAATTTAATTCCTAATAAATTAAAATGACAGAACAATTTTGAACAAGCAGAACAATTTCAACAGTATTTACAGAATTAAATTCATATTTTGATTAAAAACTATTGATAATATTATAAAAGCATTAATATCTAGCTGTGCAATTCGATCATATCTATAATCTATTTCTTAATCCATGAAGATAATACAAATTAAATTTGATCATTTCAGTATTGCTCAATATCAAAGCGTTAAAGATGCTGTAGGAAAATTAAATTTATATTATTATTATATCATTTATTAACCATTGGCATTTCACTCATTAATGCTTAGAAATGGAGAGAAAAAAAAAGCAAACCACGTATTTAAAAATAGAACACAAACTTGTATTAGCATTCAAAGTAAAAGGCATCAAGCTCATTTAAATATAAAACAAAACAGAATGTACGTACGAGTCAACAAAAACTGGACACGCTGTCAAACATGCAATATGACGTGAAAGAACTTTCAAAAATCATAACTATCTCCAATATTGATACAGCTTTTTCTAAATTAATAATTTTTACTAAGAGAACCACGAAATGATTAAAATGCTTTATAATGAAGCAAGGTCATGCAAAGAAATAAAATTGAAAATAACGAAAATGTGTATAAAAATAAATGTTATTTTCGAACTTCTAATATTAATGTTTTTCTAAAATCGAATACAAATATTGCGTAATGGTGGCCGATAGAAGTTGAAGTATATGTAAAATCTGTCATTAAGTATGATATTATAATTTTGACATTTTCATCACGTGACAATACGCCAATTTAACATCCTTAACAACTGCTAAACTATTTCAGTGAGTAAAATTTTAAATCTTCCCTCTTAATATTTAATACTCTCACGAGGTATATAAATTTAGATCACATAAAGGCATCTCATTTATAATAAAATTTTAACATCACTATTGTGAAATATTGTTTAATGTTTTTCCGTTTTTCCTATAATATATATCAATAATGGAACATTGTAAAATAGATAATAATTCAATATAATTTTTATTATATTAGTAAATATTGTGTTTCTATGTTAAATAATTTAGTTCTGAATACTGTATAACATGATCCTCCTAATATTCTAAAATTAGTTACTACTAATGTGAAAAAACCTTTACAGCATTCATTAATTTGTTATAGCTGTGATTTTCATTTATATTAAGGTTCGAATCCAGGACAATTCAATTTTCCTAACAACTGCTTATCCATTAGCTCAATGAAACTGGGTGTTTGACTCAACTGGAATGCATCTAATTTGGATTGCCCTTTTAATTTAACTCTTTTTTAATATATTAAGTCAAAGAGAATTTGTTTTCACTCATTACTATGTTTTAAAATTAAAAGAAATCATAGAAATTAGGTTGAAAAAAGAATAGCCGTAAAATATATGCGATAGAAAAAAAAAGGTTTTTCCGAAATTATTTAAAGTTTTTGGCTTTTGTTTAACATATGAATATTAAAAGCTAAGCATTAAGATTAAAGTAAAATTTTCGTTATAAATGAGAGATTTCTTATTAAAGCTCTTGTTTGGTTCTTATCAATATAATTATTTTGGCACCTTCTATTTATAATAAGAGACAGAAACAGAATTTTTCAAAAATTGTTCTTTTCCCCCTTTAATCCTATAAGTATCTACTTTTATTTATTTCAGCTTTTTGAATTTCCTATATTTATTCCTCTTTCTTTTTCTGATACTAATTTTAAACAATTAAAGGGAGAGCAAGGATATTTTATTTAAAATGAACTTTTTAAAATACAAAACATAAAAATGGATTTAAAAAATTTCTTCGGATTGTCTGATTATATAAGGAAACATAAAATTGAATAGCATTAGCATGACAATGTTTGATACTTTAGGATATAGCTTTGACAATAATAACTGAAAATTTATAATGTAGAATTTTCTATATTTTTTCCTATATATATTATATAATATTTGGCTTTTAGCGAAAAATTTCCTCATTTTTCTCGAAATGAATAAAAAATTAATACTTTTAAATTTTACTTTATCAGTGCTTTTAAAAGTTTCGATAACTTTTTAAAATTATTACATATTATATAATATTGTAAATACAGTGTTTCATATTCTTTGATATTTACAATACTTCTTACCATTCTAAATTTATTGTATAATGTTTGGATCTCGAGTTGTAAATCCAATTTAGCTTAGTTCCACAATGAATAACAAATAGATTTTAAGGTCATTCATGACTCAAAGTAAAAGGCGCAGTCTCCTATAGGGATGTCTAATCTATTACTTTTTTAATAAAAATATTTCTGTGGTTATTACACTTTTAATTTTAAACTTATTTCATTGAATATAAGCGTTTTGAAAAAAATTAGAATAAAAGATTGAACTCTATAACATTTTATTCATTGTTTATATCTTTAGTTGTGCATAAAATCAATCAGAAATATAGTATCAGAAATGCTAATTACAGAAATCGAATCAATGATCCTTGTTGACACTAGATATTTCAGATATTTTTACTGTACTGTTAGATGTTCTGAACGCTGGAAATTATCGTCGTCGAGTATAATATCAATGTCTTTGAATATTTTGTGCTAATTCAGATGCTACTCTAAATGTTTATAGTTTTGAGCATTTCCCAATTACATTGATTATATTGAAAATGAAACAGCTATAATATGAGGCTTAGTGCTCTATTAGTATGTAAGACTTAACAACATTATTATGACACTTTCAAAATATAGAATAACATTCAGAATAAGGAACATTTTTTAAATAGATATATCATATGTAATGTGCTTAAAGGGATTCTGCAATTCGAAGAGAACAGTGAATAATCACTTTTTTTCTCCTAACTAACAATTCCTACAGAATAGCATACTCTATGTCCCACTTCATTCCCTTTTGGGGGAATTGATTTATGGCCTTGAAGCATGACATTCCTTTTTCTGGTGATATTCGGAAAAACGTCGGTAATCTTTTTATCTCTTTGGACAAAGGAGAAGGAGGGCATTGCTAACTGCATTCATAATACTCAATGGGTAGTCTTTTCTTTGAAAGTAAATCAGCAGTGTCTCTACTTAGAAAAAGTGTCCTTTCCCCCCTAGAACAATGGATTTTATCATCGATTGAAATGATCAAAGTGATTCTATTATTAATTGAATTGCCAGTTTAAGTACTATCATTGGAAATTTTGCCTTTTAGTTCATATAGATAATTGAGAAACAACTTTTTCCTACAGTTTTCATCAATGATATTTATAATTTTTTGATATGGTATGTAGAAAAACTTCACAAAATATTCGCCCTTACCTTCAAACTCAGCTGCGAACTGAAATAAATAAAAAAATAATTGAAAAATGGCAGTTTCGTTGGGAAGAATGGCAGTTTCGTTGGAAGATGTTTGGACTAAAAAATTTATTCAAACAGTGCATCTTAAAAGATTATATGATGACTTTTTCATAAACCAAATCAAAACTGGTTATGGGGTTTTTAATGCTCACCAAGCTGAGTTATTTGGAAAATCTGATAAGTGCAGATGTGGCAAGTCTTCAGGAACCATTCAATATATTATACAGGAAAGTGATTTATGGGAAAATACACGCTCAGCATTTCAATTAGGCTGGAGAAATTTTGAAATCAACTTGCTATTAAAATTCCCTCTCTTTAGGGTAAGTGCTTCCAAGATTATCAATAATCTTATGCAGTTGGAATCCGTGGAGTACGATTGAAATTACTCTTTGCTTTGACATTAGTTTTCTTGTATATATTGTATATGGAAACTTTATTTTGTATATATGTTATTTGCTTTTGAGTTACCAAGAGCTTACTTTGTATAGAGTTTTATACTTTATGTTGCTCTAACAACTGTTGAAATGTTTATACCTTTTTCTTTTTAACAGCATTTTCTTAGTTAACGTTGTTTACATGTTTATGTTCCTCTAATAACTATTGAAATGTTTATACATTTTTCTTTTTAACAGCATTTTCTTAGTTAAAGTTGTTTACATTTTTGTTACTCTAATAACTGTTGAAATGTTTGATAATTACTATACTTGGAGACAAGGTGACAATTTTTGAGAATTTAAATTCGTAACTTTTTTCGATCTGGTTCTTTGAATTAAATTTCATGAAAATTAGGTTGATGAACCTTGACTTCCGCGCTCGGTAGGGATAGTTTTGCGGTGACTCATCGTTATATCCGAATGGCTTCGGCCGGGACGGAGTGTACCTATGTCATCATTGCCTTCAACTGAATTTGAGGAACATCATTATGTTCAATACAGAAAAGTTAAAAATTCCCCTTTGTTGTAATATTTTTAGAAGTATTGCAATTACTTTTGTAAATTTTGTAATATTGTGAGGCTTGAATTGAGTTACACCAATTATTTAGCTTGGGAACAGCAAGATTACTCGGAATCCAATTTGCCTGAAGTACGAGCCTACATGAGGTTGAATACGAGACTACCCCTAGTAGCACACAAATATTATACAAAATTGAACAATATTCACAATTTTGTTTACTATTGTTGAATATTGTTTAATATCATATAATATCGCACAATATTGTACAATATTATGTTAGAGGATGTGCTACCTGGGACATGAATCGTAAGAATAAGGCTTCCCTAAAAACATACAGATACTTTATTATATTATTAACCAATATTCATTATAAAATAAAATATTGTTGAACATTAAATTATAAAATATAGTATCACAAATTTTTTAGCAATATTGTGCAATAGGCTGTGCTATTTGAGATTAAGGTATAAAAAAAACGTATAAGAAAAATAATTTAAAAATAATTTTTGGGCATAAATTTTAATTCAAACTGACTTTATAAAAGAATTTAAAATTGTAACAAAATCTTTTCATTCAGTCATTGAAAACATAAACAAATTATTTGAATTATTATCAATTAATTACTAAAGTTTAATTTTGAAATGACATAGATGCATTTCAGAGCTGTTTAAAGTTTTTTTCAAAAAATAAGAATATAAGCAAAAGAATATAAAAAATAAGCATTATTTATATTCTTTTATACTAAAAAAAATCCCTGTTAATGTACTGCCAATAATTACTTCGAATATCTGTTATCCGATTTTGAAAATAATAGGCATGCGAAGATCACTAGCCGCTCAGCATATTTGAATGGCTAATTTGTCATGAAGTGACACAAACACAAGATACAAAATGGACACTACTCTCCTTCATGCATCATTCTTACTCGGTTTCCATCTGTAGAAAAATATCTCGTTGTCAGTAATCCTTTACAACATTATTGCTGTTCTTTCCTGGAAAACGAGAAATTGATGATTTATGCGGAAAACTTTTATAAATGCACTGATGGTACTCCTCTCCTGGGAAATTGATGAGAAAGGCGAAATTATTTATAATTAATTTCCTGTTTCTCGCCTGTAGGCTAACTTGTTCTATAAATGCTCTAAAAATGGCAACGTGAACTTCCCTCATTGGAATATTATATAAATATTGTTATGTTTTTATGCTTAGCGGGTTCGGATTGAATGGACTTTATTTGAGGACAGCACAAACATATTTATTTACAGCTATTTACAGTTATTTACAGGATAATTGATAGAGTAACAAATTCAGATAAATACAATCCAGCAATAATCAATCACTCACAGCGTAAATGCAAGTCTTACGCACGATAACAACAGACTACAAAACAGCTATAGTATAGTACGGCAACAGCGAGCTCAATAACACAGCGTTAACAGCAAACGCAAACACAGCTCACTAATAACAAATCCTCTAGATCAGCGAGACGCTTTTTATTTCAGAGCAAACTCTCAACTAACTGACTCACTTTTATGAGGTTGGTTTTCGAGGCGCCTAGCCCCGCCATTGGCTTATCCTCGATCTTGGGAGATGTTGACTTGAGCGTGGCAGGTGAAGAACTGACATAGACTGTTGATCTGCATAGCAGGGAGAGGGCTTGGTGAGAGGAGAAAAGCTGAATCACTATTGGCTGTTGGTAATTAGTATAAAAGACTTGGCCCAGGAATTTTAGAAACAGTTTAGGGGCTGACCGGCTTACAGATAGCGTTGAACAGAATTAAAACTTTAGTTGTGGGGTCACTATTGCTTTTCATTTGCTTTGCGGCTTCAATTAAATTGGGGAACAATAGGAAGACTTTTTTAATTTCTTGCATGGCTTCAATCATTTCTTTTAAGTCGTCCTGGGTGGGTAGATTTATTTGCTCGGATCCAGCGGGGGTATCAGTTTTAGATTGGGTTAGATTATTAGCGAGTGTATTTGTATAAGAGACATTTTGCCTACGGAAATTTGAATTAAAAAAGTTGATCCTATTTTGATGTGGGGTTTGAATTTTGGGGAATTTGGGGCAACCTCGGTACGCGGCCGTATGTCCAATTTCCTCGCAGTTAATGCATTTAGGCATCTCTATTTTCTCTTTATGATCACAATTTCTAGTTTGATGCGCCGAGCCGCATTTTAAACACCTTGGTAGCATAGAGCAATTACTGGAGACGTGCCCAAAAAGATTGCAATTATAGCACTGGGAGACGGAATTCCGTCCCCTGTAACTCTCAACATTTATTTTTAAATATCCAATTTCCTTTAGGTTAAAGATTTCGTCAACTATTTCATTTTTGTTCAATTCAACTAGATATAGGGGGAGGGGTTTCCTGGTTTCATATTGGGTGAGTCTAGTGATTTTATTTACTTGGTAGCCATGGTCATTAAGGTCTGATTCAATTTCGTAGTCAATAGGAAGTCCTATAATAACTATTTTCACTTAATCTTGGGGGGGGATGATATAAAATTCCAGTTTTTTTATCCTCACAGTATTTCTGGATGTCCCTATGCATATCCACATTTTCGGTAAAGATTTTTATAAATCCGTTTGTTAAGGTGTTATTCCTGACACCGAATTTTTCGTTTATTTCTTCTAGTATTTTTCTATAATTTTTGACGTACTTCAGCATGATAGGAGGAATTTTACGGGGCTTTTCGGTTTCATTATTATCCTTAGCAATATCGTTATTCTCAGGGGGATCTATTTGCTCTTCACTCAGGGCATCAAATCGATTATTTAGACTAATTGGGGGAGGTGGTTCTAAGCTTTTTATTGGATTTGCCGTTTTTCTCTTGGGAGACTTTTGAAAATTCAGATCCGGCCTAACCTTACAACAGCCAACAGATAATACGGAAATCAACTCACGTCTGTAGTGATCCAGCTCTTTTGTCAGTCTATCGGCATGGAAGATGGAATTGTTGAGTTGATCTTGGTCGATGCGGCAGGACTTCTGGCCCTTCTCAGCTGCAAATCGATGGGCACTCAGGGAAGAGTTTTTGCTACAAATACTAGCGGCAATGCCTCTTGCATTTATGCAATTTGAACAAGAACAGATGGCATATATTTTTGCAATCAGATCTTTCAACGATAGCTCTTCTAATGGATCAAAACATCGTTTTTTGCTCCTCACACTCAAGTCAGAATCAGTCGATGGCTCCGGGTCGCGCAGCCTAACAATATGACAACCGCTCTCCTCCATGGTCGAGCAGAATTTTCATTCAAATTCTTGCATCCTTTTAAAACAACACTGTTTGAAATTCCACGAAAACACTAACTAACGATTTCTGAAATCTTAATAACTTTTGAACTAACTGAACTAACTGACTCACTCGCTAGTGGTTGGATTATCGGGGCTCCTAGCCCCGGCAGGGGCTTATCCCCAGTCATGATGAAATG
>JAOUZG010002851.1:13277792-13291041 GCA_026289955.1 Argiope argentata
ATAACAAAAGACAGAATCCTTCAGCATTGTAATCTCACGCGTACCACGAAGTGTTTTTTAAAATTATTTATGCAATATTTAATATAATTATTCCATAAAAATTTCTCTGATTGATCATACAATTCAGTTTGACTTTCAAAAAGATGTAAATGCGATAAATAATATTTTATTTTATTTCAATCAATAAATGTACTGCTTAAAACAGTTATGAAGACAAAATGTTATGCAGACCTTCAATCCTTTAAACCATAAATAATAAAATTATCTTAACGAACTAGCCTTGCAATCCTCTGCAATCAAGCCCAATCGAATTATAAAACTTTATATATCATTATTTTAGGGCAATCAACAATTTCATTATTTTAGATAATCAGCCTCGAGAAAGTTCAAATGCTGATTGCCCTATTTTCCTGCAGACGGTCGATGGAGTGGCATTAAATCGTGCACTTTTTTTGGACTAGAGACATTCAAATTTCGATAATACAATCAGTTTTAATTGAAAAAGAGTGAACATTTTTTATTTAAAATATTAGTGTCTCTAGAATATTTTATTGAATTTAACTCTAAAAATTGAGGATCTGCAAAAAATTTGAAATTCAAAATCCACTGGAATATTTAAACTACATGAATTAAAATTATTTATTACATTTTGTTTTTTATTCGATATATACCCTAATTAATAAAGTTAAAAAAATAGTTTTCTGGCGGTGAATAGATTGGATATTCTGTATATGTTAAACTATGTATACTTTATTTAAAACTGAATTAATAGTATAACTATTTTAAAACTTCAAAGAAAACTTTTTCTAGCATTAATTTATTTTAGAAAATATCACATTTCATATTTAATCCATTTCAAGCAAACACGTGTTAGTTAACCATGAGAGAATGTAAAATTTAGTTTAATCTTTGGATTTAAGCTTTTGTCATCGTCATGCTAACAGACTGCTAAAAACTAATTTTTTTAAAAATAAGATTTCATAACGTGCTTGTGCAGGTTAAATTTCATTTTTATTTTCGGTGAAATAAATTGTTAGAAAATGTGGTTGACGTACTTTCAAAAATAAAAAATAAAAATTTAATTTATAGGCTAATACATTGATATCATTGAAAATATCACTTTTTAAAATTTACGATGATGTAATAATCAGTTTTGGGCTGTAATATATTCGAAAGTTATTCATGAAATACTCAATTTTTTTCAATTTTTAATTAATTAAAATTAAAATATATATCTCTTTCCATGGTATTTATTTTCATCCTCCAAAGCATATGTAGGCTATGAATAACTTATTCCGAAATTAATAAAAATGGAAATATATCAAATTTTGATTATTTTTAATTAAAAATATTACTGCCGTATAAGGTATTATGTACCAAATTTGATAACTCTATGTTCAATGATACGTTCTAGAAAGTTCTTCGAATGATTTTTTTTTACCAAGCATATTGCAATTTCTGAATATTATCATATTCAATTAATAATAAGGACAAATAAATCAATTTTATGTTACAATCAATGAAGAAATATTTGTTAAAATATATAAACTGTTGTAGAAAAGGAAGTACATTTTTATGTAAAGAAACGTGCTTTTGTTAAGAAAATAATTTCTTTGAAATTTCTAATAGAAGGTGATTGTTTGTATTTTTGAAATATTGCATTTATAAATTCCTTCGATAATTTTTTAGTGTTCGGAGTAAAGCTTTATTTAGGTTAATCGTTTAATATTTCATCTGCTTGTCTGTAAAGCCGAGTTTACATTCAGTTAGTTACAATCCTTGCAATAAGATCACGCATGCGCAAACTTACATCTGCACATGCATGAATTTACCTGAATATCATCACTGGCTGAGTGTAAATCCACCTTAAATATATCTGTTACGTAATAGACTTGCTAGACATACATAAATTTCCATTGGTCATTAAAAATGAGATACTTGTAAGAGTTTATGTTATTTGATTTATTCCATCTTCTGCTAGCCATTTTGAAATTTCAGAGCTTCGATAGTTAATTTAAGGAGAGTCAGCCAGTTATAAGATGGCCAGTAAGTAGCGCATGCGTAAAAAGACTGAAAAATCCTGCTCGTTCGATGGTAAGTAAATATCCCGATGGGACAACAGCATGCACTTGTACTGAATTTTTTTCTTACTGCGTGTTCGTTTGTAGAATTTGTGGTTTTTTGCGGGAGAAAATTGATGACTCATCAGATTAATTCCGATTATGTTCTTTCTAATGCGAGCTTGTGTTTTTTAAACTTTTATTTGCCCTTTCGGTCCTATAGTTTTTCTACTTTAGTTATGCTGAGATTTGTTTTTAATTTCCTTGTTTTTTTTTGTGTGTGTTTAAATACCCATCATAGCCAAGCTTGGAATGCTTGATTTTATCTTATTAAATTGTGACGAACATAAATGAGTTCCTTTCTACGCATGCGCAACCTACTGGTCGTCTTATAGCTGACAGAGTGTAAATCGACACAAGGTACAATTAAAATATTAAATCTGTTTGCTCGTTCCAGATGATTATTTGTAATTTTATTAACAATGAAAAAACCGAATTTTAATTATAAAGTTATTAATACTGATGAAAGCAACAGTTTATGCAGATAATTTCCAATCAGAAATACAGGGTGTCCGAGAAGTCTTTGACACATTTAAAAAATTCGGTAAAAAAATAAACGAGATAGAAAGTAAAATTAAATTACATGTATTACCTCATATAGTAAAGTTTTTTTTTTAAATGCAAATCTGGCCGGTAGATTGCGATACTGAAACGTTAGAAAGAGTTATTTAGAAAATGGCCTCTCCAAGTGAGCGCGCGTTTTGTGTTATGTGGTTTTTCGAATCGAAATCTCTGACTCAAGTTCAACGTAATTTCCGAACGAAAAATTGGAAATTACCCTCCATCTCGAAACAACATTATTGCATGGAAAAATAAGTTTTTGGAAACTGGGAGTGTCCTGGGTTGACACAGAGGTGTCGTCGTTAGAATTCATCAGTCATTTGCTCGTAGCCCCCGAAAATCAGGGGCCCCACATCGAGGTGTATTGATACGATTAAAAAAAACTTCACTATTTGAGGTAATAAATGTAATTTAATTTTACTTTCTATCTCGTTTTTTTTTAACCGAATTTTTGAAATGTGTCAAAGATTTCTCGGACACCCTGTATTACTAAACCTCAGATAAAAAAATGATTAGATGGAACTAAACTGGTAAAAACAACTCTTAAATGATGACAAATTTCTCAATATTTTAAATAAACGAAGATTTTATTACACTAAAAACTGCAAACTGCAACAATACACACACGATAACAGAAAAGCAAGAATAATTTATACACATATGAAACCAATCAGCATGCTTTTACATCGATCATTTTCTGAAATTTGTTTTAAAATAATATAAGGAAATATTCCATACGATCATAAATCCATCGATTTTACATTCAGTGGAAAACAAAATATCAGTTGAATGAATGAGGGGTTTTTATTCCTAAATGAATGAAAAAAAAAGTCCATAAATATTTTGTGTACATAAAGCAAACATATATAAACAATAAATTGTATCAGCAGATGACTTCTTTTGCGTCAGAAATGAATACAAAAGCTTAAAAAAATACTGATTTATAAGTCAAAGCTTATTTTTTTTTCAATAAATAAAGTATATCGTCAAAGCTCAATTAATTACACCAAGTTTAACATTTGTTAAATAAATTAATATTTTTTGGAAAAAAAATCTGATTGACTATTTGAATTGTCGCATTTCATTACTTTTTTGAAATAAAAATTCCTTTTAGACAAACATTATATTCTTTCTAAAAGAGTATTCTGTAAAAGCTTATAGATTTTTAAAATAATTTTTGTCTTGCTCATTAGTACATTAAAAAATTTGTGGCTAACAAAACATACTAGACCATCTTAAATTTTTCGTGTCAATTGGCTCGAAAAAATTGAAGAAATTCTATTATAATAACACTGAAAATTTTCCAACAGACCAAATTAATAGATAATTCTCAGCATTTTGTAGAAAAAAAATCGTTTGATTTCAGAACATAAATAATATATAAATATTACATATTTTTTAAATTCATAAGTTAAAATTTTTTAACTTAGAATTTCAAAGGGAATTTAATAGTTATTACTTCTTTATTGATTTTAAAAGTAATGAAGGCGAGAAAAATATGTAAACAAGATCAAATCATTCTAAAATTTTACGAACTGCTTGACGAACACAATGAAAATATTAGCACGAGCATAAAAAATGTACCCAAATTAATTTCTGGGTACAATTTTAAATAATTTTATTTCTGGAATTTATTAATACAAAGATCAGTATGATGATATTTATTTCATAAACTTCAGGATAAAAATAATTAACGGTTTCTACGATTACAGATTGCAAATATCAGTTCTTCAAAGTGATGCCATTTAAAAGCACACAAATTTCATGGAATATTCATAGCGAACACAATCGCAGACGAACATGAAAAGATACATACAGTACATGTAAGAAAAATGATTAAAAGCCTCGCTTGGAGTATGTATTTTCACGCAATTGTAGACTTGTTTTACTTACAATATTTTAGATCTACAATTACATATTTCCTTTGCTAAATTATGCCACATTCACTCGCTTTTAAGAGTGAAGGTCGACCATACATTAATCTACAGGATTACAAAGCGTAACCAAAAGCCAATAGAATTATAGCATTTGAAGCACTGCATTCGCATGCATTTAGCTAGCAGTATTTGGACACCTTTGATATCTTGTTTTGAAATGTATTTTAACTTTTCTAATTAAGATATGAGTTCCAAGTTAAAGGTCATGAAGAATTGAACGAATGGTGAAAAAAGTAGACACGCAACTGCTTCCATGGTACTATTAAAGAAAGTAAAAAGAATCCAAAAAGAATAATGCAATAAAAACAGCTATTCAAATGAATTTAAATATCATTGCCATACCTAATTAAATTTGATTAATTTTTAGTAATTTCTCCTGCTTAAAAAATAAATAAGTTATCAATTTATTTATTGAAAAAACATATGAAAAGGTATGCAAATTAAGGTTAAACTATGCATTTTGGTTAGCAAAATCATCAGGAAAACAAGTTTAGTGGGATAGAGTATAAAGTTTGTGACCAGTAAAAGGGAAAGGAATCAGAAACTTGATGTGTGTTGAGAGCTGAAATTTTATTTTATTATTATATCTTGAAACTATTCAAATTACAATGCGTTTTAGAAAAGAAATACAACATATCCAAGAAAAGATAATGCGATTTAGATCTTAAATTTTTGAATTTATTTAATCACATTTTGAGAAATTGAATGAAATTTCAGGATTATTATTTCATATGAGCTCACATAACTCTTCTAACACCATAGTATCTAATTAAAAAATCATTTTTGGACCAATTATATCGAAGAGAATATCTGTTTGACAGATTCGGTCAATGTAGGGATGGACATTGCTACAGTTCACAGTCGGCCACAACAAATCCTGTCAATATTGCTATGTTCAGTGGTGATGGGGTGGTCGGTTGTACAGAAGAAGAAATATCTAATTAAAAAGTGTATCGAACTTTCTATTCCTTTGGCTTCGAAAGTCCCACGTTTTAATATGATTTAAGTATATTAACAAAAAGAATAGTAAACTCTAGAAAATGTTAAAATATATATATATAAGATATTACAATAAAATATTTGGTTGTTGAAAGATATATGTAAAAATCTAATAAAATAATTTAATTTCGTTTTTCAAATGTTTAAGTTTTAACTATGCATATGGAAATAGACCAATTCTTTCTTTAAGAAATTTGATCTCAAAAGTGCTATTACGTTTCCTTGCGGACTGTTGAGGCAAAAATAGCCCATTTAAAGTTACCAGAAGTTTACTAAGTTATTTTGGAAAGATCACTGGGGATACTGAATTAGCTTTGTGAAAAGTATTCGACAATATGACGGCATCCCAAAATCCTTTATATTATGCAACGGTTTATTTTTCAATTTTTAATATTTAATAATAATTAACAACCTTTTTTTATTACCAATTTCTTTTTAAATCCTGCAAAAGAAACCAAACACTACTGTTGGAGGACCAGAACTTGTTAAAACCCCGAATGCGCAAAGTCGTTCATTCCACAGAATCAAATGTTCGCTCGGATTTTACTAATTCGTGTTTTCATTGACAGTTTTCCAAAAATGACAATAAACTGGAAATTTTCCTGTAAAGAAAGAAAATTTTATTTCTAACTTTTCAGCAAACCCATCTTTTCGAGTCCTATTGTAGCACAACTGATTCTGAAGAAGATTTTCACAGATTAAGTATCAAAACAGAAGCAAAACTCTGGCAAAATCAGGAAAAAACTTTCAAATTATTAAGTGAAAGAACACTGTAAACATGTTCGATAGTTGTTTATTAAATATTATTCGATTAGTTTTATTAGTCACTTTTATTCAATAGAATTAAAATTAACCGTTTGAGTGTCATGAGATTACAAAATTCTCACTGGCATGGTATTTTATAACAGGAAAAGTTCCAGTTTATTATGACTAGAGTTCATTAAGCAATAATGAAAACACGCACCAAACAATTCGAGCAAACTTATTATTCGATTCTGTGAATTGAATGAGTTAGCACTAATTATATCTCATGACACTCAAACGATTAATACATTAAGTAAATGCTATTAAATTTAATGGGATTAATAAAAGTATTTTTTTTATTATTCTGAAAAGGAATTATTAGTTGTGAAAAAAGGAAACGATCTATTTTAGTCCTATTTCGCCAGAAGTAAATGTTTATGATAATAAATTATACATAATTAACACAATATAATGAAATTCAGAATGTAATTTACTATCTCAAATTCCAAGTTATCATGTGAAAACATTATTATTTTTTAAGTCATTATTTGTCTTAATTAATTTAAGTCATTAACTAGTTTAAACCGGTTTGAAATAATCACGAGACTTCTCTATCGGTATCTATCCCCCCACATATATATATTCCTAGTAGCACACAAATATTGTACAATATTGATCAATATTCGCAATATTGTGAAATATTGTTTAATATCATATAATATCGCACAATATTATGCTACAGGGTGTCCTACTTGGGATATATATAATTTTATTGAATTTTCATTCTAAATTTTTCTAACTGGCAAACAAAATTTCAGAGATCAACCGATTTTGAGATAAAATAACTGCTATGATGTCATAGTTCTTTCGTAAACCTTTCAAAAACGCATATTTTGTGTAGAAGCATACGCAATAATAAAGCAATGCTAATAAAAACAGGTCAAACTTTTAAAAACGCATCTGTTTTTAAAGAAGCATCTGTAATAATAATGCGATACTGATAAATCAGGGAAAACAAATTCGACCGATAATTCCGGTCGAACTTAATCTTTATTTTTTGCCCCTAAATTTCACAAACATCAGAATCTCCTAACCAAAACAACATCACGTTCTCACATGACAATAAAATTCAGCATAAACAGTTTAGAAATTCTGTAGTAGAATACTTCTCGTGATAACAAACGGGAGATTAGAAATAGAAAATAAATAATCAAGTGCATCAAACTCAAAAACTGACATTCTTTTGAATTCGAGAACTTCTACATTCTGGAAGAATAACAAAAACATTTGCGGAATGGAAGCAATTGCCAGATGTCTACAGAAGATACACATTACGATACTTGACAGACATCAAAGAAATATGCACACTATTTATTTATGTACAGCAGTATATGTATATATAGTTATGTATATAAGTTGCGACATCCATGCGATGTTTGTAAATGTACTTAAAGAAGTCGTATGCAGTCTATGCTCTACCACACGGGACAGCAAAATGCGTAGGATCAAAATGTTTATTGTACATATAATGGCAATAGACAAATCCCTGTTTTCTTCGTACAAATAAATAAAGTTACGTTAGAAAAAGTTCAGTAAGGCTTCAAGAATCTACAGAATTCTAACGAACTTAAACGAAAGAGAAAATTTACGATTACGATTTCAGTAATCTGAATCACTTAAAAAAATATTTTATGGAATTGTAGCCAAATTATCGTTTGGCTGATATTTTTGTTTCTTGTTATTTATTTTTTGAATTACGTCATATCTAAATAGCCAATGGACTAATATTGAGATATGGAACATTATAAAATCGTTTGCTTTTGTTTATTTTATTGCATTATTTGCAAATAGAATAATAGTTTCTTTTTAAAATTTTAGCAACATTTAAGAGCAAATTGTTAGTAGGATTTTAATAATATCATTATATAATTTATAGATTATTGGAATCAGAAATTTCAGAAGTTAAGGAAGAAATTTTAACCGGCAAAACGTAAGTTATTTAAAATTAAATAATAAACTTCCTTAAAAAATGTTTTGGATAGCAGATAACAAAAGAAAAAAGGCAAGATACTTAAAGAATTTAAGTAATCAGTTAAAACTTCAAGATCTTTATAAAATATCTTTTTTGTCCTAATATTTTCCGGTTTTATATTTTTTAAAAATCAATTTAATACTTTAAAAAGTACAAAACATTGTTCTCATATTAATAAAATTCCCAAAAGGCTTTTGAATTTTTCTCAAAAATTTTGATATTTTGATGGTGATAAAATAATGACCGCTGTGAATTCCTTTAAAAGGAAAGATCTGAAATAAAATTAAGATTTAATAACTGAAAAAAATCAATTTAAATTTTGTTGTTGATTGTTCAGTCGATGTGGATTCAAAAGTTTTATTTTACGCTCATAAAAAAATCCATTTTTTAAACATTGTAAAAAAGATCAAAATATAGTTAATATATTAATACAACCATATAAAAACAGATTTTACAATATTTTATTCAGAAATTTTGACAATATTAAAAAATAATGATTGCAAGGAATTTTATTAAAAGAAAAAAATATCATTAGAATTAAATTTTATTATTAACTGGAAGATTAAATAAAACTTAATATTTATTTTTTGGAAAAAAAATAATTGAACAGAATCGTAAACTTTCCCTTGAATAAAATGAAACTATCCGAATCTAAGATCTACGCGATATATTTTAAGATTTGGGCTTGCATTTTTATGCCAAAAAGCACGACTTTTCGCTAAATGCGGAAAATCTAGTATATTTGGCTTATAGGTTCTAGACCTTCAATTGACGGTTTACTAGTAGGACGGTATTTTTTGTAAATATATTTTAGTATGAATGCCTAAGAACTTTTCTATTGGCGGTACTGAAGGCTTATCAAAAAGGGTTTTGCCAGACGAATCTTTTATAGCAGATATGTATGAATCTTAATAAGTATAACTTCTATTAAAAATAAATTAATAAATTACATAATAAATAAATAAATGAATATAAATTTTACTAAGACAAGAAGAAACTGATAAAAGCTATTGAAATTAAAAAAAAATTATTTAGGTAGGTTTTAATTATCAATGAAAATTAAATTCACATTTGGATGCTGAAAATTCAGCTAAGTAGTCTGAAGAATTATATTTTAAGGTATAAAAAATCCCAATTTTGAAATAAAAAAAAGAGCTTAAAAATAATTCAACAGACGATTATTGCTAAGCAAGATCAGAGTTGTACATTATTCTTTAAATAACGATAACTAATGTAAAATATAAAACAATCAATAAATAATAAATTCAGAAAAGATATCAAACTTTAAAGATTTTTTTTTGAGGTTTGCATTGAAATTAGTTCTTTTGATATTTAAAATTTATGTTTTAAAGAAAAAAGTACCAGTTGTTGTATATGATTTAAAATGATTATATAATTAAGTAAATTTCTTAATATATGTTTTGAAGCTTCATTTGATTATTTAAAAAAAACAAAAAAAAAGGTTTATATTATTGTTTTAACCTATGAAAACATAATAAGTTAAAACTGTTACAAAGCTTATTAATTTTCAATTTTTTTCTTCTTAAAACCATGTTCTATTACTTTTATTATAGTTAATGTTATTATAACTATAACTATTTCTGGGAATTATCAAGAACCTTCATATATATCATTAAAAATCTGGTGAGTTATTGCAAGATGATATAGTTCAATAAAAGTGTTGCATTTTATGCTAGGTTTATTCGTTCAGCTTTAAAAAAAATTCAAGCTTCTAAAATCATTGCTGGTATAATAACTCTCAAGAGCTTTTGTAATTTTACATGATTATTCATAATTAACATTTTACACATTGTTGTAAAGACGATATCTTTAGAAAATTCCATGTTTTCATAATTTCTTATTTTCTATATCTTTTCAATATACAAATTTTGAAGAGTTTTTTTTCATTTCATAGTTTTCGAAAAATAGTGTTAAATTTATGTTTTTTTATTGAATCTTATACTATGAGAAATATTTATTATCTATCAACATGTTGGTAAATTTAAAAAAAAGAACATAGCATTAAAGATAAAAAGCTCTTTTCGAATGTGTTTTCACCCTGTAACTAAGCCGAATTATTTTACCACAGATTAAATCTAAGTTGATGTTATGTTATTGATAAGTAAATACCTTAATAGAGCGCTTCATTAAAAAAGTATTTTATAAGTACTTTTAAGTGGAACAATCTACTCTAAATATTATATGTTGAGCAAATTATATAGAAGTGAATTACTTGTTTTCTTTGATTTCGATAAAATAGTTTTGTTGGTATTTATAGGAGTCCAAACACATTGAATTGAAGCTTGCAAAAATACACTTACATTAAATATTAAAGTAATAACATCTTTATACAAATATTTAAGGGTTTAAGTCGAGAAGAGTGTTTTTATTTAAGAAAAAAAGTGCATTTCTGAATGTAGAAAAAGAAAATAAACGCGTCAACCCTTTTTGATAACAAACACTTCAGTATTTATTTTATTTCTCCTAAATTGTGAGAAGTGCTAAGCCTTGAGTGCATCGTGAAAATTTAAACTTATTTACAGAATAAAATCGCAAAAATGAAAATACTTAAAAATTACCTCATAAATATGAAATACCTTTAATATTCTAAGTGAAACTGATTCTAAATTTATCATGTGAAATCTAACCTAGGTAGTTTTCGAATACTAAGACTAAAATTTTCACCTTACATCCTACGTTTTGTTCAATTTGTTCCCACGCGATTTCATATAGAAATCGATGTCACACAATAAATATGCAACAGTCACAGTTAATATAATCATATAAGTCGTTTGCTCCTCTATGAGCAAATCCATTATTTAAATGTAGTTAAAGTGTATAGGAAGCATTAAAATTTTATTACTGAGAAAGTTCTTTTTAAGAAATTACTTAGATAAATAGTTTCAAAGGTTTCATTATTGAGAAGCTCAGATTCGGCCACTCCAAAAATTCCACTAGAAATATCCAATAAAAGAAAAGAAAACGATACTAAATACAATAAAATTCTTTTCTTGGTTTCTTTAGAACTGATTTTCTCTGTATTACAATATTTACAAATCCAATAAAAGAAAAGAAAACGATAATAAATATAATAAGTTCTTTTGTTTCTTTTAAAGTTATTTTTTTTCAGAATTATTAAACTAATTACAAAATTAAAACGATAATTATGAATCACAAAATGCAATTAAAGATTAAAAAAATAGTTTAAACATGTATTTATTTTATAATTTTTTTAAAAAATTAATTGATTATAAGAAAGTTTTATTACTGGGTAGTAAAATGTATGGAAAACTAAAGGCAAGAGTCTGAAGAACACTAATTTTAAATGAAAAGAATATTTTACAAAAATATTAGGAATTCTTTCAAATTTAAATTTCAGTGAAATTTTCGGAGTTGAGTGAAAATTTAAAATCTTTAATTTATCATTATCATAAATAAATATGTTTAATAATATCTAAATTTGTGCTGAAATCAGGTAATAACATGTGTGATCGTATCGAAAAAGTGCGGACTATTAATTACAGTGAAGAATCAAGGGTGTTCTGAAAATGTAGAGAAAATATATCAATAGTTCCTTTTTTTACAATATCACACAGTATGATTACATTGTTATGACATAGCCATATTCATTATGTTAAACAACCTGTAAATTTCTTTAATGTGTTTGATATGAATTTTTTCATCGTAAATTTTAATGGCACGTTAAAAAAAGCAAGCTTGTATTTTATTTCCGTTCAAGTTTTCCATGGCATTTGTGACAATCGAAACTTAGTGATAAAATCATAAAATCTATGTACGTGTATAATATTAATAGGAAATGTGATAAAATGAAAATACTTTATACTATACTCCAAATTTAACCACATAGGTATAGATATTTACACCATTCTCAGGTATCATAAAGTTTAGCGGAGAGACGGAAAAACCAATTTATGTTATATTTTGTACATCGGACAAGAAAAAGAGAAAAAAAATATCGACAAAGTAACTATGTTCACTGTACACGACTAATCATACATCGACTGTGGAACCTCGAATAGAAATATGATGATAAAAAGAGGGAAAAAAGGAAATGAGAGTTCAACTTCTGAGATTCACGTAAAACTTGTGAAGATAACATATTTGATGCAGCAGCAGCGAATCCTTTTGTTGAAGACAATTCTTTGGCCATCTGAAAAAAAAGAACAAAAATATTGAACTCTGCTATGACAAATTTCAAGTTATCATGTCAAGACATTATTTTCTTTAAGGACAAATGGTATTAATTGACAGAAAAAACCATATGTTCTCACATGATTCATATTTCACAATCATCAACATTTAGAAAAAGTGATAATTTTTGACCATCACAAAATCTGAGTTCTAAATTTTTTTTTGTGACACATCAGTTTAATCAGGTTTTAAAGAATCACGTCACCATCATATTATGCATACGTCGATATTTAAAAACGACGTTTTCTTTATATATATATATATATATATATATATATATATATATATATATATATTGTTACAAGTGGGCGAACGGCACGAAAATTGCCAAAGATGGCGACGTTTGGCGAGGAGCCTCGCGCCAGCTTGATTGGAAGGAATAGTCTAGTAGCCGCTGGATTGCGCGCGTTATTTTGAGAAGTTTAGCGTGTTTCGGGTATACGCGCTTCCTCGGCTATATAAGGGGCGAGTAGCCGGAATCAGTTAGTTAGTTTTTTCCCTCTCTAGAGAGAAGCGTCTCGCTGGACTAGCGGATTAGTGAGCTGTGTTTGCGTTTGCAGTTAACGTTGTATTATTGAGCTCGCTGCGATTTACTGTTGCTGTGCTATACGATAGCTGTTTTGCAGTCTGTTTTTATTGTGCGT